>JABXWE010047531.1:0-25226 GCA_014611495.1 Limonius californicus
TTTTTGAGAAATTAATATAAAACGAAGATGCATTTTCATATCCAATTTCAGCAATTATATTTTTCTAGTAAATTGAATTGCTTGTACTTTTTCGTTTTGGTATACATCACATTTATACACTATGATTAACAAAAATTGATATAAAGGGGTTTGGGTGTGGAAAATTGAAACTGTTGTCTTAACTTCATTCGCACAAGTGTAATAATTAACGTTAATTTGTCACGTATCGTCATATTTCTGGTAATTACAGGTAGAAAATGGGAGTCTACTTAAATAGTCATAAATAACTGTAATCTTATAAGAAAGTAATTAAAATAATTAGCTAAAATATAATTACATACCGCTGCAAAGGCAAGCAATTTTAGTGTTCTCAAACTATTTAGATCATACTGTATAATTCTAATAATACATTTAGGACAGTTTCGTTTTCACAATTTTATCCTGCGCATACTTTTACTAAGAAATATAATTCCATATGTTTCTGGCTAATTTACAAAATTGTTTACCTAATAATGTAAAAGAAAGTAGCATGCATGCTTACTCGAGCTTGCTATTGTATAACACTGCATTAAACAATTTGCTGAGCACGACGTTCTATCTACAATTATTACAATAGGCATTGTGTGTTTATACCGAGGGAACTTTAATAATGTGTTTGTTTTATGACTGTTTATATAAATTCTAAATTATACTAAAAGCATAAAAATGTAGGGAATAGAATGTTTAATCCCAAAAACAAACGCATAATGCGAAATAATAAAATTTGGAACTATTATTGGTAATATTAACTATAGTGCACCCACGATAATGTGAACAGAATAGAACCGAGTTTGTGTATATTATTGCAACCTAAACCTAAAACCGACACTAAAACAGCAATATAAATTATTCAATGAAAAATATAAAATTTTCTGTTGTTATCCACACCAATATTCAGTTGAATTCTTAAAGACAACCTCCAGTAAGTTTTGTCAAATTTTAACGAGCTGAAGTGCCGACTGCAGACTTTAATTAGCGAATTCTCAGATTAGACAGGTCAAGTTAAAAATGGAAACTAAACTTTGAACAATGCTCCTAATGAGTTCGGTCACCTAGCGCACAAAGAGTTTGAACTTTTAATTTCCACATCGAAAAGGTGCGTGAGTCAGCGGAGAAACCTTTGAATACGAAGTGAAACGGCCCGTTATAATACACCTGCTGATAATCAGAACTATGACCAATGACCACTTACGTAGACGGATTTCTAATTCTAAAATCCAATCGATAATAACGCAAATGGGAGTTGTCACGAACAAAGCAAATATCTCTATGTTCATCTAACCAAGGTAACAGATATTCGACCTTGAACTTGGGTGATACTTTGTCTCTGCACGCTAACATTGTTTTGTATGCGCAGATGAACGGTTGTTGAAAAGTTCAATGTATTAATTAGGTATTTTTAAATTCGACTTTGTTCATAGAACAACAAGAAAAGTTGACTAAGAACAAATGCCTTCCTCTTCCAACATTTGAACGTATATAAATTAATTGCGATCCTTAATAAAACTCAAATCTAATACACACTAATGTACATATCCAGATCAAATCTACCAGATGTAGCGACAAGTGACGCACAAGTGATAAACGAAAAAAACTCAAAATGGTACTTTTCAAGTTGATATTGTGCATCTCGGCTGCAATATCCTTAGTATATGGACAACAAAAATTACCAGAACTGGTTAAAGTCGACAAATTGCGTCGCGACTTCCTCACCCTAGAAAAGAAATTGTGGCATCAAGTGGTAGACCATGAAGACAATTCAGTTAGAAGATCGGACAAGCAATATGGAGCAGCAGAGGTTCAATTGATAAAAGAATTTGAAACTTTTGGAGACGTTTTGTATCAGGTAGAAACTATTTGAAGGATTAAATAATTGGTAGACAATGGGTATACAGAGAAGCATTATATTTCTGGTCCATTTTCCTTAAGAGTTTGGTTGTTCAAAATTAAGAACGAATGAGTTTTTACACTATTAAAATTTCCATATAGTGTTCCATCATTATGTCATATTTCTGCCCTCTACTATCCTAATAAGAGGTGCTTAAAAAACGGCATCCTAGCTCTCGCTCAATCAAAAATTAATCGATCAAAATCCATCCCCCTACTACAAAACACAACTTTTGGTTATAAAAATACGTTCAGCTTATTATATTGACCGATTGGCCACTTTTCTCCATTTTAAATATTTCTCCTTTCCATATCCGTTTTTTTATATTATTTTCTGCCAAACTATAAAAACAAAACAAATTACATATTAAAACCTGAACCATATTGTCCACCAATTAATTTACTTCTTAAAATGTTTCTGTCTTTTACATTCACAAAACACGAATTTTAAAGGAATTTCCTGAAGATATTTCACACGGGTTAGAAACTCTTGAAAGTGTATGGATTTGGGCAAGGGCATACTCCGAACTAAGGAGCATATATGCATTGTATGAAAGTTTTCGAAGATTCCAAAAGCTGCAGACTGCTCCAGGCAGAGTACCATCCCCAAAGCAAGCATGGATAGATTTGACGGAAACAATCCTCAATGATGGCAAATCTTCTGTTTCCCTAGCTGAAGATCACATAACGGAGTTCATTACAAAGGAAAACTTATTTGAGGAAGCACTGAAGGTAAACGTGTATGCAACTAATTGATGAGAGTTTTCATGGGTATTTTAAGGGGTTATATTTGTTAAATATTAATGATATCCCCTTGTTTCAGGAGGTCGAAGGCGACATGCAGTGCACTACTAATCAATCCCCACAGCAAGTTCTTTATAATCTATACAACAGTATTGCGTTAACCGAATTGAAAGGCTACATGATGATGCAGTTCTCCTACATGCTACTGAAATTGTATGATAAAGGTAAATTAATATGGAGTGAAGATACACGCATTTTGATATAATTCGATTGTTTGGTATAACAGGGGACTTTGGATATCTCTCTGTACATGTAATTTATAGTTTGTAAATTGAGGTTGTAATTTATGACAATACACTGTTGTAATTGTAATTTTGAAATCTGAAAATATGACAGGAATTCGATAAAGTTAAGAACTAGTGGCGTCAGCCAATCAAAGAATTACTCATTTAAGCACACACAACATACATTTTTAGAGAAGTAAGAAACTGAAATTATTCACCAAGTTTTGTAAGTCCTAGGTTAAGACCTACTATAAATTAACAGCTATAATGGTAGCACTGTCCAAACATCGATGACACATTTCCAGTTGAACATCGAAGCTCTTTTTAAATATTAATCAAAAATTCAATTAACTGTACATTTTTACATGTAGCAGTAAAAGCATTTTAATTTTATTAATAAATAATGATTGCTTTAGGTAATTTCACCAAAGAAGGCCAACTCATGAGGGACCGCTATGAGCAAAGAACCAATGTGGCAATCGAATCGGTTAAAAAAGCTATGCTGTCTGCATCAAGAGAGATGTGGAAATGCGATCCTAAGAAACATGAAAAAAGTAATCCTGCACACATGATAAACTCTTATCAATAACTAATATTTGCTGTTACTTTAGATGAAACATACGTGGAGGTCACCCAGCTATTGCAAGGATACATCCAGAACGAGGTGGATTTAAATCCTGATGGAACATGCCGTGAAAGCTGTTCTGAGTACACATATACCAAGAGTCATAACTGTTTTAAAAATTTGTATTGCCGCCAACAGAGGAGATGCAATGGAAAAATAATTAATTGCAGATTTTATGATTCAGATATGTGGGTGTGTCCGGCAGTAAGTATTCTGTTCCTGTTAATTTCATTAAATATATTATCAGAGTGATAAAATACAAAAACTAAATTCAGGGGGATCCCTTTTCTTTGGCAGTGATTACGATTAATACTTTCCAAAGTTTATATTTTAAAGTATTACTTTAAAACGATTTATCATAAAAATGCTATTAACAGAATGTGTAAAATGTACGGGGATTTCCCCACTTTTAGCAGAAAAAACCTTTCTCATGCTTATATGATCATTGGATTATCAAAGTGTTTAAAAACAAACTTTCGTTTCCCATGAAAATATCTTTAATATGTATATGACATTAACACAGTTAATAAATTTAATATTCTTCAAACTTAGCTTTATAAAAATAAACTTCCATGGATTTTTGGGCACTTAGCCTACAGATTCTTTCCCATGTGTATAACAATAACATTAGACTACTAGAGTAATTAAAAATGAGCTTGCCTTTGGCATAAAAATTCTTTTGTGTGTATTTAACATAGAGTGATTAACAGTAATATTTTTTAAAACTTCGATTTTTAAAAACAACCTTCCACAGATTTTCTAGTCTTTAGCTTAAACATTCTTTTCCATGTACTACATAACAATAACATTAGATTACCAGAGTGTTTACTTTAAAAATTTTGATTATTCACAAAAACCACCCATATGCTAATGGAGCTTTTTTTCAATTTTTTCATCGGCTGCCGATTTCAGCAGGAAGATCCGCCATCGAGGAGAGCTCAAAAATTCGCAGTTTTTTTTTGTTCAGCCGGTTGCAATTTCCCACGGGGGCAGGCCAAGGACCATAAAATAGTATAAAATATAAAAACTTGGGTTGGCACGTTTATTTCGAACGGCGTTCGACGCGCTAAATGACCGGACATAATTAAATATACATTTTTGGGGATTTTTCTTTTTTCCAACATATAGTTTGCGTAATTTATCTTTATGCCTAATACATAATTCTAGTCCAGTTATATTTATTTTATAGGATTCATTCAGTGGTCGTCGCTATGAGTACGTGGAATATGAAAATGGTCGTGTTCTGGGACGCAAGCAAGGTTGTCACAAGGGAACAATCAAGGTGGACAGCTGGTGGCGCTGGTTGTTCTGGCACTGCTCCTACTGTTTCTGCTTATGTGACGAGCAGGGCGTATACTCGGACAGATATTTCAATATGAGATCTGTAATAGCTGATATTCAAAATAATCGGTAAGATATACAATTTCAAAAACCCAACAGGTTACCCTACAACCGCTTGAATAATTTTACAGGGTGGTGACAGGTTTGAGGTTTGTAAAGAAGAACAGAATCATTCATCTCCAGATACAAGAAGGTAAGTTACTACCACGAGGCAACATTGATGTTACTACCGTCAGATGGGTACCTGAGGAGGATTACAAGATAACTGACAGAAACATCTTCAATGGACAAGATTACCACACTATGAGCTGGGAGCATCGAAGCATAGATTTGGATGATCTTTTCACAGATGCAGGGCATATATTATCAGGTTTGCTAATATTTGAGTTAACTGTTTTCAAACCTATTAATTGTAATTTGCTTAGGAATCCGTTTTAAGAAAATAGGATCACATCTTAATTTCGAGATCTACATAACGCCTTTCGATTTTGCTACTGGGCAACTGCTTGAGCCACTTGATAGAAGCGTTTGGAAGGACAACAGCAATACTGATGTGTCTTTAAAGAATCCAAGGTAAAAATTGCCTTTGAAAGAGCTTGTAAATTACATTTTTCAAAAATTCGGCTTCATGAATTCATTATTTTATTTTAGTACAAAAGGATTTTATACACCAATTCGTTTGTAAGTAATTGAATAAACCAAACACAAGTGCATGTATTCACAAAAGCTAGTAAATCACCAATGGCACCATAACAAAACCAGAAATTTTATTATTAACAGCTAAACTGGGATTTCTCTTCCATTTAACTAACCATATTGTAATTTTCAGACAAAAGCTACAGCTAAAAGATCCAGATGTCCCTACTCGATCTCCTTCACCCTCAATACCAGACTCTAAATCAGATCAGTATATCGAATTCACACACACCGATATAGATCGAGATGCTGCACAAACTACAGTACCGTTTTTGGATGCACAGCCCGTTGCATCACTGCTGCCAGTACCATTGGGTGGTGCTGGTATTTACCACAAGGGCCGCAAGAATTTTGGAGGCTATATTGCACCCAAAATAATTACGTATGATTTTAGTCAGCACCTGCAGAGTGTATTCCCCGAAGATGAAGTTCAAACTGAATAAGTAAATTGGTGTTATAATTAATATGTTATTCATAAAAGTGAGTTTTGATTTTAATATCTAGTTTTAGATAGTTTCGTATTAAGTTCTAATAGAAATTACAAGAACACAAACTTTGGTGTAAAATTTCGCAATAAAAAATAAAGTGTTTGAGCATTTTCTTATTTTTGATTACTTGAAGGAAAATTCAGTATTTCAATAGTTAATTAATTGCAGCAATAAATTTGATTTTGTAATAATAAATACATAATCTTTTATATTTGCCAACATTTTATTGGCATATGCTCAACTAATAATACAAGAATGTTAATATAATGCAAAAATCCAATTAGTTCTAGATTACAACACTGCACTAATCTTGTAATTTTACAGTCTAGACAACCATCGTACCCTGTGATTTCATTTTGTATTGTAGAACATTTAATAAATGCCTTAAGTTAATTTTTGTAGTTTGATTAATTTGTATGAGAAATATACTACACTTTTATACTTATGAAGAAAATGTTTGATAAAATGTGGCTATAAAAATGTCTTATGTTTTACTCCTGCAAATAAAATTAGTCGAACCTCCATAAGTCGAAGTGCTACGGGAAGGGGAAAAAAGTTCGAGTTATCGAATTTTACTAAATTATATACAGTAATACATACATATACAATACATACATGTAAAACTTAAAAAATAGAAAGTTAAAGTAACTTTATACATGTAATACATACGTGATTTAATTTTTATTTTTCACACAGAAGTCTAGTAGGTTAGCTGTTTCTTATCTATGAATTGAGCTCTCACAAAAACAGTTCAGATGGGGTATTTTCTTGAGAATTTAGGAAGAGCGCAATTGTGCCTATAGCATTTACTGAATTTATGTTAGGTAATAAGACTAAAGTTGAAGATGTGGTTGCACGAATAGCAAGGTTGAAATGACAATGGGCTGGGCATCTGATGAGAAGGGAAGACGATCGATGGAGTAAGAAAGTGACCGAATGGAGGCCTAGAACTGGGAAAAGATCACGAGGCAGACCAAGCACACGCTGGAGGGATGACATTGAAAAATCGCAGGGATTCAATGGAAGAGTCGTCGCACAACAGATAGAGAAATATGGTATCAATTAGGGGAGGCGTTTGTCCAAAGATGAAATATTGTGCCCTGATTTATGATGATGATGATGATGATGATACACAGGGGTTCATCACCAGTTTCACCCTCACTCTCATGGTCATTGCACTCGTTGGTTTCAGTCTGTAAGATGTTGTTGATGATTTCCTCTTCGGTTAAATGATCCGAAACGATTTTCGTCGATTTTAATGTACTCCTCAAAAGTCCAATCGCTAGATTTAGTGAGGTTATTTAAATCGGTCCACATTGACAGAGGCATTTCATCTTCTTCGTCCCATAACTCTTCATTGTCGTTTTCAGCTTTAGTAAACCCAGCTTTTCTGAAGCAATTTGCAATTGTAGTTGATGTAACGTCACTCCATGCTTTATCAAGGATTCTTATACTATCCAGTAAGTTAATATTTGCCATTTCCTTATTTTCAAATGCTCGGATAGTTTTTAAAAGAATTCTTTTGCGGTAATTTTGTTTTAAACTTTGGATTATCCCCTGATCCATGGGTTGCTGCTTGAAAGTAACGTTAGGGGGAAAAAAGACAACCTTTATAGCTTGTAGATTGTTTGTAAGTTCTTTTGGATGTGCTGGACAATTGTTCACAAAGAGCAGTATTTTGCACTTCTGGGATGTAAATTTACAATCTATTTTATGAAGCCATTCTTCATAGAGCTCACTAGTCATCCAAGACTTTTTATTAAACCGATACAAAACAAGTAAGCTTTTAATTCTGGTGAAACATCTTGGCTTCGCAGATTTTCCATTGACTAATAGATCGAGCTTTTCATTGCCCGACATATTGGCGCAGACCATAAATGTAATACGCTCCTTGCTTTTTTTACCCCCGTGACACTTCTCATGTGAAAATGTTAATGTTTTATCAGGTCAGCACCTGTAGAACAAGTCCGTTTCATCAGCGTTGAAAATATCATTGTACTGCGACATCAGGGTTTTCAAATGTTCTTTCCATATTTCACATTGTTCTTCCGAAATTTCGGCGCTCTCACCGCACAAAACCTTTTGCACAATGGAATTCCTTTTTTTGAATTTCTCCAACCAGCCCTGACTTCTTTTGAATTCGGGATAATTTAATTTTTCTTGCGAATTCATCGGCTTTCTGCAAAAGTATCGGTCCAGATACAGGCAAATTTTGACCACGCACATCACGAAACCACTGAGTCATTGTTGTTTCTAGCTTAAGCCTCGTACACATTAGCGAGCCATTGCATGTAACGTAACGGTTATTGTAACCACCGATTGTCGGTTTTCTTGCGAACACAAAAGGGGCTCGCAGTGCGCTTGAGGACGCCAAGTGTCTTTGTTGTTGATGTGTACGTTCCTCGAGCCACAAATACAGCTGCGAGTGTTAGTATTTTTTATAATTATGGAGTGGAACGATGAGAAGTGTCTGAATTTAATTGACATCTACGAGAACACACCAATTCTGTGGAATCCAAAAGACAAAAATTATTATAAAAAACCTCTGAAAGAAGATGCTTGGGCTGAAATTGGTGGTGCTATGAATACTAATGGATAAGAATATACGCAGCACTAGTAATCATCTCATGCGATACAGCAGACACGTTTTCACTGTGAGCTCACCACGAACACTATGGATCTGATCCGTTGCAGTTAGTTACAAGACGATTATGGACGTACCGTCTACATTAAGAAGAGGTTACAGTAACCGTTACGTTACATGCAACGGCTCGCTAATGTGCACAAGGCTTTAGGATAACTAGAGTGTTTAAAACGTTTTCGAGTACCACAAGCATAATTTTTATTTTCGAATGCTTTTTTAATGCTTTCTTTATTTTTGACTATGGTTGACAGTATATTGGCCGGTGGTATGCCAAAAGCACCAGCAATGTCTTTTTTCTTTCTTGTGCCCTTTTCTACCTCTTCAATTAATCGAATTTTGTCTCGAATATGCAACGATTTTAAATTGCGTTTACAGGTTTCCATTCATAAAGTAACCCCTGCTACAACAGATCGCACGAAACTAACAAGGCAAGATTTCGCACATGCAAGTTCTGTATCTTACAATTAAACATACAAATTATTAGTCACATTCAATAACAAACAGCAACGTGAGAAATGCGAAACGGCACATAATTTAACCCTTCGGTAGTAAGAAAAAACCACAGCTCAGCTTCCTTCAAGACAAGGCAGGCACAACTTGTGACGATACGTTCCATAAATAGAATTTTAGGAAACTTCGAGTTATCGAGGTTGATTTTATCGCTGGGGATAAGAAAATTACTTCGAAATATCGAAAAATTTGAGTAATCGAAATTCGAGTTATCAAGGTTTCTTAACACCGTAAATATTGGTAATAATTCGGGAACGTCGGTTGACTTCGAGAAAACGAGGTCTTCGAGTTATCGAGGTTCGAGATAAAGAGGTTCGACTGTATATATATTTCTTTCTATAACAGATGAAAAATTCGACAGTATCAAACAAGGTCCAACAAAAGTGTGGAACTAAACTGTTACCATATTCGGTATTTGAAAAATTCTTTATACCACATGATTTTATGCTAGTTTGAACTACATTTTAACTAGAAATATTTTTAAAAAGGAAGATCTACTTTTTTCGTATAGTTTTTTTACTCTTTCGTGTAGTATACAGTTGATCAAATATGGTGTATTACACAACTGTATACTGAATGTTGAGAAAAATCCGAGATCAATTTTTCCACTTGGGTCAAAAGTTGTATTTTCATTATCTTCAATTGGCCTGACTTAACTAAAAGATAATTATGTGATTACTAATCTTAAAATTAATTTCATCACTTGGAATTGATACCATCATTAATTTGATATTTAAAATTTCTCTAGTACTGGACATTACAACTTCACTCCAATGTTCATAGATTTCTAATTACCTTTTTGTTCAATATTTTCTTTTACTTAGAGATTCCTCAACAATGTTGTCTAATTTGTGCGCTATTATGTGATCACCCTGTATACATTTTAACAGCACAAGAATTTTGTTTAGAAAAACAAAACAAATTGTAGCAACCCGTCGTTTTGTATTATCATTACATTTAGAAATGTTTTAAACAAATTTGTAAATGAGGAGAAAAGCTACTACTAAGCAGCTAAATGTTCTTTGTGGTAAGAGACAGCAGAACCAATGATAAATGACAGGGTGCCTTCTGTGGGAATAATACAATAAACAGCTGCAGTAATGGCAGCAACTAAAAACCTTATTCATATATCGTAATTTCTAGGTGCTTGGATTTGCTAAGAACCAAATTGTACCCACTATATCTGCCATACTTCTTGATAATAATTTCAATAATATCTTGTATCAGCAAGATGTCTAATACCTCATTTTAGTACAGAAGCCAGGAGAGTAGATTCGAAAGAGAGGTATAACAGAATAGCCATCGTATACACTAGACTTAAAACCACTGGATTATTTCTTACGAATGAGGGCTATGTAAAAATTAGTGTTTAAGTATGCCGAAAACCTAATTCCTCAAATAATCAAAAACAGATGTGATAAGCAGTGCAAAACATTTTTCATCGTGATTTGAACATTTAATATAAAAAGTACTTTCTAACTGTCTCTTGTTTAGTGTGTCCCATTGTTAAACTAATATAACAAACAGTTATTGTAATAAATTACTTCAAAGTTTTAAAAAAAATAAAAACCTTGAAAATGTTTACACGCTATTATTATAAAATTATCAAGAAACTAACCTACACACAATTAAGTTTTGCCGACGGATTAATATGTGATTAAAACCTTAGTTTACAATTACGCCTTCACTGTTGATGATTTATTTAAATATTAAACCGCAAAAAATTAATCAAAAAGTACTTACTTGAACTCTCAATGGATGCATCATGAGTAGATGTAAGGTATCAGAATGAGGTAAAATTTCGTTCAGCGTGAGTCCTTGTTTAGCTACAGCTTGGCATAAAAAGACCGCAAGGTACCGATGAAGGGGTAGATGAAATGACACTTGCACACTATCACTCTGAAAAAAAATAGTTTATTGTATAATATATTTTACATTTACATAAATTATGTATCACACAAACAAAAATGTTAATTTTTGTTTACATTTTTATATTTTAAAAACAAAAACTTAGTTCTTTAATGAATAATATGGCAAAACTTAAACTGAATAGTAAAAGATTTTGTTTCACATCTTATGAATGGACAATTGTAAGGAACAGACACTGGTTAAACATAAAGGTATATTCTAAACAAATGTTTGGAATATAGAAGTATCATGAAGTAAGCCGGTTGAGAAATACATAGAAACAATTGGCTTAGACCTGTATGACACGGCACAGAATTTTGTACAAAATTTATTCACGAAACTCTGTAAAACATGTATTACACGGAACAGAATTTTCTACAAAATTCTGTCTGTGAGAATGCGCAAATAGGTGCAAATTATGTTGACAACTGTGAGAAAACTCAAAATAGTCACGTGACTGTCAATAAAGTAGAATTTTAACAAGATTTTATAATATTAGGTTAATGCATAAGTTCGTAGCGCTTTTATTTATTTATTTTACATGAACGTACGACAAAGCAAACAAGCTGCAGTATTAAAGACCGCGAGCGAGATAAGAGAAAGCATGAAGTGTCGGCATGCGGGGTAAACACGTGGTAAACATATTCTTCTCTTTCAGTTCTTCCATGGTTAAAGGATCTGATTGCAAATGACACAATTCCAGTTGAAGATCTGCTCTGCTTACATTCTCAACTGAAATTGTAAGAGGCTGAGTAAAAACTAAAATCTCTCTTTCGATTTTTTTAAAGTCGCTATTCTTCTACAATTGTGTCAATGTATTTTATGTGAGGTAAATTTGAAACTTCCTCAAAATCCTTCATTTCTTCAAAATGCTCTTTACAACTTGGAAAAAATGAAAAATAATTTTTTTCTAATGAAGACTTGAAGAGCTTAATTTTATTCTTAAATCCATTTATGTGTCCAAATAAGTTGGCAATATTCTGCTGTTTTCCTTGTAGGTTCAAATTCAATTCATTAAGGTGAGATGTCAGGTCTGCTAAAAATTGTGCATCTACCATTTGATTTTCCAGTTCCATAGTGTTGGACTTGACTTCATCTTTAAGGAAAATAGGAATCTCCTTGCGTAGAGCGAAGAATCGTTGCAAACAGTTTCCGGCGCTTAACCAATGAATAACGGTGTGAAGTAACAAGTCCCCATATGTAGCCTCTACTTCGGCTAAAAAATCACGAAACTTTCTGTGAGTCAAAGCACGATTGCCCCCTCTAATAATATTAGTTATTTTAACAACCACTCTCATGACATTCATTTGACGTAAGGATTTTTCACATAGGGCCTCTTGGTGAACAATACAGTGTATCACAGGACAGTTGATGTTGTTTTGTTTCAAGAGTCCTGCAAATCCAATTTCAATTCCTATCATAGCTCTGGCTCCATCAGTGACAATACAGGAACATTTATCGAATCCCCCGTAATCTGACACCACCTTATTTACAGCTTCAAAAATATCCGTACCCTTGGTTGTACCATGGAGAGGAATAAGATCAAGCATCTCCTCTGCTACACTGAAGTCGTTTTGAATAGTTCGGATAAAAATTACAAGCTGGCTAATGTCAGACAGATCAGTGCTTTCATCCAGGCTTAGCGAAAAATATTTACATTTTTCAACCGTGTCATGCAGTTTTTTGGATACATATTGATTAATATGGTCCACCCGTCTTGCAATTGTTTGATGCGACACTGAGACTGTTTCGAATTTTTCGGCAATTTTTGTTTCACTGAATTGTTTTGCCATTTTGATTGCACAGTTTTTAATAAATACTCCATCACTAAAAGGTTTCTTCGCTTTGACAATTTCCAGTGCTACTTTGTAAGAAGCGGCAATACTGCACTTGTTATCAGTTTCAGATTTTTTAAAAATGTAGATTGTTGTTTTAGTTTTTTCTTATAATCCGTAATCATAGCCTTTCTTGACTCCCCTGTATATTGCTGAAACGTTTTCTCGTGTAACATAGTGTAATGTCGTTTCATATTATATTCTTTGGGAACCGATAGTACTTGCATACAAACAATGCACTGAAATTTATTATTGTTGTTTGTGATTAAATAGTCTGATTCCCAACGGTCATTATAAACTCGATCTTCGTTCGTTATTTTTCTTTTCTGCAAAGACATATTTCACAGAGTATTTCACTTAAAAAGGCTTTAGAATTGGTGCATAACGCACACTAGAACAATTATTAACTAACTCTGCTCGTCCCGCTTGACTCAACCTTCTTATATATGTGCGCGTGGCTTCTCGAATATTCGAGGGTAATCGAGCAAGATCGGTCCGATTTCCAGTAACTTCGCTGCAACCTTCTATCCGTCGCCAGTGGCGTCATACCTGTTTTTATTTGTATTTTATCGTTAATGTAAGAATTTAGCATATTTCGTATTTGAGGGTAATTGACAGTTTTTGAGGCCCGCTCCGCGGGCCTCATGTTCGACAGCCCTGATCTACATCATTGTGCCTTTTTGAGACATAACCCCAAACTGATTTTTACTCATTAGATTTCTCGTCCCGCTTGACTCAACCTTCTTATATATGTGCGCGTGGCTTCTCGAATATTCGAGGGTAATCGAGCAAGATCGGTCCGATTTCCAGTAACTTCGCTGCAACCTTCTATCCGTCGCCAGTGGCGTCATACCTGTTTTTATTTGTATTTTATCGTTAATGTAAGAATTTAGCATATTTCGTATTTGAGGGTAATTGACAGTTTTTGAGGCCCGCTCCGCGGGCCTCATGTTCGACAGCCCTGATCTACATCATTGTGCCTTTTTGAGACATAACCCCAAACTGATTTTTACTCATTAGATTTCTCGATTAAAGGAATTTCATTACTTCATCTATCAGAAAATTTTCCTATATTTTCCAATTTACTCTAATAAGGCTGATAGGCTGGAATTTTGAAGCTCCATCTGTGCCTTCTTTTCCAGGTTTTATCGTAGGTACTATAAGGCATGTTTTCCTCGAGTTGGTGTTGTGTGTGTGTGTTGTATGCGGGGATGTTTGTGTGTATTTTGTAAATATTACATTTACAGTGTATAGATTTAGTTTTATTTACATTGCAAAATATCTAAATTTTATGTTTTCAAATTAATACAATGTTTTTGAACTAGCGGTATTACAGGTGAAAGAATACTGAACACCTATTTCGTTTTTCTGGCCTGGTATTACAATCATAAGCATAACAGTATTAAGAATACATACCACATTAGGACTAGTAAAGTTTATAGCATCCAACCATTCCAACAGTGATGACAAACAAGCTGATAAAACCCTCCTTGTAAGCGAGACAGTGGATTCGTCAGCAAGGTGAGAGACAAGAGCCCACATTGGGTAAGCGCTTGCCTCCAGTTCAGCGCTAAATGCAGCATAATACGTGTTTGGCTCGAATTCGACGTGTTGGCTCAGCTCCCTTTGATTAACATTCATACCTGTATCATAGCAAAATTAGGATCACAATTTCAAAATGTTCAGAAGAAGCAGTACCTTGAAACATAGAGAGAAACGTAAACCACATCTCTAACAGGGAATCATCTGCCATAAACTTTAATGCTACGGGTCGGTGCGATAACACATTATTGAGGTCCGAAACTAAAGGCCAGTAGCAGTGTTCTTTCATGACAGGCCTACCACAATCAACGACATAGTGGAAGTTTTTGTCAGGATCTAGAACGTCACAACAATTGAAAACTTTTTTGTCTCAAAACACAAACGAAAAACTTACCATGCAGGGTATTTTGTATAAGAATTTTGCTCATCATGTACTTGAGACTGACAACCATAACATGCAACAGGTTAAGCTGTTCCGTCATGCGTAAAGCAAGACTTTCGTTTGAAAACAACTGAACACTAACATGCACCACTCTATTACTCAAAGTGTCAGGATCTGAAGAACGTTCTAACATCATTGATATCCTACTGTAGTGCAAAACAAACGCTTTCGTTAAAGCTTCCTATAAAAAGAAAATTGGTAAGTAAGGTTACCTACAGCAACAACAACCTCACCTTATAATCGGGATCAGGCAACATATTTAGTAACAAACACACCACTTTTTGAGGAAATTCAAATTTAACTGTCCAAAATACTAATTCTTCTAAAAACGTTCGATGTGTAAGGTGTTCCTGAAGTGATGGGCAATCCCTGTATTCATCTACGGGTTCGGGGTTGGGAAGTGATCTAAGAGCCTCTTCGTAAATGCGCTTCGATTCCACCATATATTGTGCGTACTCCGAGTCTGTAGGTTGTGGTATTTCATTCAGCACCCTGTACATCTGCAAACAGAAAATTGTATATAAAATCAATTTGGCCAAAATTGTAAATCAACACAAAATCGCAGTTAACAAAGATTGCTACTGATCAAAAATACAGAAGTTCAACACTTCAATTCTAGTAAATGGGTATTACATTATTATGAGCAAATTATAATCATTTAATACGAAAACTTAAAAGCAGAATATTGGTTCAGTTTCAATATAAGTAAAATATTATTTAAAGATAAGCATGGAAGAAGAAGGAGGCATCGATATTACAATGAAAGAACTAGAATCAGCTATAAGAAAACAAAAAATGGGTAAATCATCTGGACATGATGGTATTACACCAAAAATAGTCAAGTCAATGGGTACTATAGATAAAAAGTTTTTATTAGAAATGTTGAACAAAATTGTGAAGGCAAATGGAATTCCGCAGGATTGGGAAATGGCAATTATACTGCTGTTGTACAAAAAAGGAGACAGGAAAGATTGTGAAAACATATGAAAGACCGAGGCGGAAATGGAATGACGAAGTAGGAAACTACCTGAATCAGATGGGAATGGAGTGGAGCAGGGCAGAAGAAATGCAAGGGGCAGAAAACTATGGAAGAAGAAAATAGAGGAAACATAGCAACGACAAACCAAACCTCAACACTAGCAATTTCCAGTACAAGAGGAACCGCCTAGGGGTGGATGAATTATTCAAATTACGGTCAAAATTCTTCACAGAAAAAATTATTACAACGAGACACCTACATATAGCAGTTACACATTTTGTAAGGAAATGCAAACAAATTATCACAACATTTAAAGAAATCTCTTTGTTTAAGCACTTTGTTTCTTCTTCTTCTTCAAAGAAAATTTACAAGGCTGAATACCTTGCCAGTTTGTCTTTGCCTGAGAATTGAACCTTAAACCTTCAGAATGGAAACTCATGCACTGGCCGGCAGCCGCCTTAAGGAAACGCTCAAACAAAATTTCACATAATTTAAAAATTACAAGATCGTAAATCCACTTAATCTTTTAAAGAAAAATAGTTTACAACGCCAAATTTAAACATAACTATAAAAATATTTAATGCTCATAATTGAAATAACAGTTTTTTATGTTTTGAAGTTAAATTTTTTAATAACTTTAAGGTTATTTATTGGACACTGTTCAGGGTGTCTGCTTTTATATCCTTTATTATTCAAAGTTTCAAAAAAAACTATTAACAAATGAATTATTTTGCATAGCTGAAAATTATTTTCATACATAGTGTTTGGTAAATCATTTATTTTAAATTAAACATCCTGTATAATATTACATTTTTAATGTGTCATACAGAAGATGTGTATTAAGTCCCTCTATAATAATCCAGTTTCAAAATTTTAGATTAGCTTTTGCAGTAGAAAAAATATTGAAATAATATAAGCATCACAAGAGTGGACAGTGAGACTGAATATAGATTTGAATGAATAAAAGAAAGAAGAAATACAGACACAAAAAGAAAAAAGGAGACGAAATGAAAAGTAATTAAATTTCGAACAAAAAAAATACACAATACTGAGAAAATAAAAAAAATTAGCCAGTGGGATGTATAAACACTACCAGATAGGCAGATTAAAACAAACCATTATAGAAATGAAAAGATATAATTTGGACATATGTATTTGTTGGGGGATTTTAACAAAAGAATTGAGGAAAAGAAAAAAGTGTAGAGCATGTATTTTGCAAACATTGCCTGGGGCCTAGGGGAAAGAAATGAGAACAGCAAACTTATGTTAGTTACGATTTCAAATTCGAGGCATTAGTTTTGCACATGAAAACGGTATGAATAACATGAATAATGCCAGATGGAATAAAAATTCAAACAGATTACTTACTTTACTTATTGGGCGTACAAAATAGAACACACAGGAATGGACCACTTTTGGTTAGTAGACAAATTTTCTTAGAATTTGAGAGAAATAAAGCAAAAAAGTGATAGTAATAAAAAAAAATACAATATATAAAAGGCAGTTCCGACAAAAAGGTGAGGTAAAAGTTAACAGAACAAAATAAAAACGTAAACAATTTCAAAAATGCAAAAGTAGAAGATATAGAAAAACTGTAAAAAAATTATAAATACATGTAAAGGGGTTGTAGGAACATCAAGAGAGCAATCAGAAGTAATCAGCAATACCACCTAGATCAGTGATTCCCAAAGTGGGCGCCACCGCCCCCTGGTGGGTGCTGCAGCGATCCAGGGGGGCGGTGATGGCCACAGGTGCATTTGGGGGGCGATGAATAACTGTAAGGGGGCGGTGAAAGCATAAAAGAAAGAAGAGAAGATTTAGAAAAATTGATTTATGTATTCTGCTCAAAACGCTTAATTTTTCTTTGAACAACGTACTGGACGTTGGCTCGGTTCCCGCATACTCCCTCACTTGAATTGAGGTATGTGCATTCGCGCACTGCTACTGTTCATGTGATGCCACTGAATTGCCGTTCCAAAACACGTGAGCACTACGAGCATTGCTGCGGGCAACTGCCACTCGTGCGATTGGTAGATCGCGTTAGATTGTTGTGATATTGTGACAAGTTAAAGTTAACTAACAAATAGTGCGACTATAGTTGGTGATTATTATTTATTTATTTTGTAATAATTATATGCACTTTACAATTAATAATATCACGTTTATTTATTTCATTAGTATTTATTTTAGTTTGTTTTTTACAAAAATATTTAAAAAATTACCAAAAAAAAATATTAATTAAAAATACCTCCATAAAAATTTTAATTTTTCTACAGATAATAATGGATCAACCAAAGAAAAAATGTAGACAATATAATATCGAATATTTGAAATATGGCTTTATTGAGTCGCCTGTAAACAATACATTACTAATGTGCCTGATTTGCCAGAAAGTTTTATCAAACGAAGCTATGAAGCCTTCCAGACTACAAGAACATTTGACTAAAATTCATGGTGATAAAAAAGATAAGGATTTATCTTATTTTCGAACACTAAAAGAAAAATTTATCAAACAACCGACATTGGCAAAACTCTTTTCAACCGCAACCACATAAAATGGCGATGGCTTGCTTGCTTCTTACAATATTTCGTTAATGATTGCCAAATCGGGAAAACCTCATACTATTGGTGAAGAACTAATTATACCGGCTATAAGTGAAGTAATACGTACTGTGCTACACAAGCCAGCATTTGATATTATCAAGAAAATTTCGTTGAGCCATAATACAGTGCAAAGAAGAATTGATGAAATGGCTCAAGAGGTTAAAAATTCATTATGTGGATATTTAAAAACATCTCGGTTTTCTATTCAACTTGATAGTCAACTTTGCCAGGAAATGAAGCTTTACTTTTAGCATACGTGCGGTTCACAAAGGAAGAACAAATTTGCCAAGAATTATTTTTTGCAAAATATTTGTAAACTGATACTAAAGGAGAATTAATATTTCATGCATTGGATGACTTTTTTAAAGAAAAAGAAATACCTATGAGTAATATCTTATCAGTAGCCACAGATGGTGCTCCAACGATGGTAGGGCGCTACAGAGGTTTTCTTGCATATTTAAAAAAGGAGGTGCCGAATGCATTCACAGTACACTGTAACATCCATCGTCAACATCTAGTTGCCAAAAATTTAAGTGCACGCCTACATAATTCATTACAATATGTAATTAAAGCTAGCAACACAATCAGAAGCAAATCATTGAATGACAGATTATTTAAACAGCTTTGTATTGAAAACGATGAAGAATTTAATCGTTTGCTGCTTTATACAGAAGTTCGTTGGTTGTCAAAGGGTGCCTGTTTAAATAGGTTTTATAAACTGTTCAACTCGGTGCTGGAGTTCTTGAAAGATAAAAATGATGCTTTATGATCCAATTTAATTCGATCCAAAAGTGACATCGCTTACTTGACAGACTTGTTTCAAAAATTTAATGAAAGCAATCTTCAGCTTCAAGGTGATGAAGTGAATTTAATAAAAACAACATCTGTTATTTCTGCATTTGTGACAAAACTTCTTCTGTACAACTTTGGACGAGGGGAATTCAGCCAGTTCCCAAATTTATCAGAAGCAGAAAAAAAAGATGAAGACATACTTTCTTATTGTGAGCACTTGGATGCTCTCCATTCAGATTTTAATCAACATTTGATGATATTTTGAAAATGAACATACCTGATTGGATTTTAGATCCTTTTTCAAGTGCAAACACAGAAGAATCTCCACAGTTACAAGAGGAAACTGATGGAAGTAACTACAAATGATGAATTGAAATTTAAATTCAAAAGCGGCTACCAGCAATTCTGGCTGCAAAAGGAGATCCTGAAATATGGTCTGTAATTCAAAAGTTCTTAATTGTATTTCCTTCATCATATTTAGTGGAACGTGGATTCAGTGCGGTAACCAATTTATTAACAAAAAAAAGAAACCGATTGCAAATAGTCAATCGCGGTGATTTAAGATTACTGCTGACGAAAATAGAGCCGAGGATTACTAAATTGGTAGCACACACCAGGTTCATCCTTCTCATTAAGATGATTTCGAATGTTTTAACTTTTTTTGTATTACCTTTCTATTCTGAGTTCAATAAATAGTTTCATAATTTCAAAGTTCAATGTTTCTAATTTACACCTTTCTTTACTATATTTTACGAAAAAGGTAGAAACATTAATACATATATCTTTCTGTTTAATTGCTATTAAATTAAAAAAAAAATTAATTTCCAGGGCGCGCTAAGTAATATTTTGTCTGGAAAGGGGGCGGTAGGCCAAATAAGTTTGGGAACCACTGACCTAGATGATCAAAGACAGGAGACGATTGCAAATAAGAAGATCACAAGAACAAGAAGCAATGCAACATAGAGGATGCAAAAATCAAAAGACGCATTAAACGTATTCAGATAAACATGTAGGTAAAGAAACACAATATGTACGAAATAGAGAATATTATGAGGTAATAAACAAAGTAGAAGGCAAAACAAAAAATAATGCTGATATCCAATACAAAACACAATCAGAAACACAGATTTGGAAAAATGTTCAAATTGAAGAGCAGACTCCCGAGTGTATTGAGTGAAAACAGAATATTTGATTTATTTATTTAAAATTATTCTGCACACAATAATAGCTAGCTAACATGAGGAACTAAAATGAATAGGTGCACACATAATGTTAATACTCTCAAGAATCATAATAGAGCAGTCTGCAGAATATCAGTCATCTTTAGGTGTATCGATTATAGATCTTGACAAGGTCTTTTAAATGTGTAGATACAGACTATATATGTATGTGCAACTCTTACAAAGAGAAACTTTCTGATACACTGATTCACCTAGATATAAATATACAGGGAATTTTTCTTTTTAGTATACATTGCCTATGTATACTTTTAAAAAGAACGCGTCAATTACGCCTATTGTGTAGGCAACCAGCTATACCGACAACTAAAAAACAGAAGCCAACGTCATGGTAGGTGTGAATTATTTGAGTATGAAGGTTATGTTGATGCAGTGTTTATATTAAATAAGTATTTCACCCTGTATATAGGACACAGATGATGACTTTTTTGTTAAATACAAAAATCGACAGGGTGATGTTTCTGTAAAGATTATGAACATCGTATTTTTGCTAGCGGCAAAGTGGTGTAGTGGTCAACATACCTGCCTTCCAAGCAGTTTCTCAGAGTTCAATTCCCGCCTTCGCAAACTTTTTTTTAATTATTAAACTATTAATTATGATTTCTTCAACGTAGCATAAAATATTTAATTTCATTTCTTCGGTTAAAACGTGATTACTTTTAGTTCTTATTTTATGGGAATTTATTACGCATCCCTGATTTAAATTTTTTAACAATTGCTTGTATGGTTCGAATAAAAGGAATCTGGATATTTTACTGAAAATAAGTCTCTCACAGTTCTTAAGCTGTTTCCATTCTGGTACCACATTAGAATTTCCACTTTTTCGTCTTTACTGTACATGTTTGTATAAAAAACGCAAGAAGACACTAAATAATGATTAATTTTATTTTCTAATCATGAATTAATTTGATTGCTGTGGTCACAGCATGCTTGAGTTGTCTGTATAGTTGGTTGCCTACAAATTAGGCAAAATTGACGCGTTTCTTTTTAAAAGTATACATAGGCAATGTATACTAAAAAGAAAAATTCCCTGTATAATACGTACATGAATTAAAAATATAGATTTTATGATGTACATTTTGTTATAAATAAATAAACAGCATTATAAAAATCAGTTACACAGATTACAAATGAAAGTTTTTCATCTCTGACATCAGTACTGCGTATTATCTATCGTGTTAGATGAACTCGCAAGGAATAGATGCATGACCAAAAGAACAAAAAATAAGTTGAAATCCATTAGATACATTAGAAATGTTACGATATGCTGATGACACAACATACAATCCATGCATGAGAAGGTGAAAACCCCACAAGAAGAAGCAAGTGACAGAGAAGATGGTGACAATTGTGCTATCGAGAAAGCTTCTGAGTAGTGTAAGCAAACGAGACAATGGATCAGTGTAACATATTAAACACAAAATAAATAAACCAATAAGTGTAATTATAAGTATGAACAAAGTTTGGAGAACAAAAATTAATTTAGAAGTGTCAACAATACTTTATGTGTTCAACATAATAATTTGAATTAATACTATTGTAACTGTACAGCAGAGGAGACTAAGACACAATTTAAGAAAAATTGGACCTGATATACGAATCTTTCCAAAAGTTCGATATAAAAATAGTGATAGTGACTATAACGCAAAAGTGGAGAAGGAAGACAAATTCAGACCAACAATAAGGAGATATAGTAAGCACAATAAAACAAACAATAATGTGAGAAAATGATCAACTTTGCAGCAAGTAAACATTTAATAGTCAAAACTACCTTCTTCGACCATAAAGAGATTTACAAAGGTACCTGGATTTCGCCAGACAGAAGGTACACAACCAGATAGACTACCTGCTCATCGAAGACAGACATAAAGATAAAATAACCAATGCTAGATCCTACAGGGGAGCGGACATTAGCTCGGATCACATACTAGTACAAGCAAGCGTTAGACAGGAGATACAAATGCGCACAAGGCATAACATAAAACAAGCCTCAAAGTGTAATCTAGAGTCCTTAAACAAAAATAAAAAGAAGGAAGAATATTTAAACAGGATAACAAAAAACCTTGAAAATGAGGAATCGGTGGATGACATAGAGAAAAATTGGGCAGGACTGAAGACTTTAATAAAAGAAGCAGCAGGAGTACTACCAAAAGGTAACCAACAAGAGCCAAGGAAGGACTGCAAGCAGGCAGCAGGAAACAGAAAAAATGCAAAGCTTGAGATGATGCAAGAAAGGATCCAGGACTCTCTTGACAAATACAAGCAAAGGAGAACGGAAGCAAAGCAAATATTCAGAGAAAAGAACAGATTACACCAGTTAAAAAGACTAGAGAAGATAGAAGAGTACTACAACAAACACGAAGTTAGAAAATTCTATAAAGAAATCGGGAGCACCAGAAAGAATAGGAAAAAGAAACCCATATTTATGAAAAACCAAGAAGGCACAATAACAACAAACAAGGAAGAGATAGAGGACATATGGGTCGGGTACTACAAAACTCTACTAACTGAAAAAAGAACAGGAGAAGCAGAATTGGATGAGCAAGAAGAGGCATAAGAAGATACAAAGGTAGAAAAGCCAACAGACCTAGAAGTAGAGAAAGTAGTTAAAAATATGAGTAACCACAAAAGCCCACGAATAGATGGAATTGAAGCTGAACTACTAAAGAATGGAGAAAAGCCAGTGATAGACAGAAAACATAATCTAATAGGAATGATATGGGAGAGGAAAGAATTACCAAAAGAATGGGCACAAGCACTCATTCAGCCCATATATAAAAAAGAAGACCCTTCCAACTCGGAAAATTACAGACCCACAGCCCTACTGAATGTCACATACAAAATACTTTCGAAATTGATTAACGAAAGGGTCAAGAAATTCGTAGTAGAGATATTGGGAGACTACCAACGCGGATTTAGAACCAACAGATCCACAACAGACCAAATTTTCGCGTTAATGCAGGCACAAGAAAAACGCTGGAAGAAAAACATACCACTACACATGGTGTTTATCGACTTTAAGTAGGCATCTGATAGCATCAAAAGAAATAAATTAGCGAAGTGCATGCAGGAATTCAACTATCCAAAAGAATTAATTCTACTGGTAGAAATGACGCTTAAGGGAACGGTGAATCAGATCAAAATAGGAACAGAATTGTCAAAAACTTTCCCAACCAACACAGGATTAAAGCAGGGAGACCCATTATCGGCGGTCCTTTTCAACTTACTAATAGAAAGCATAAAAGAAAAAGCAAGATAAGCAGGAAAGGAACAATAATGAAAAACTCCCACCAGTGTTTAGCATACGCCGATGATGTGGCAATAATTGCAAGAACACGGGAAGAACTTAAGACCATAATACAGAGAATATCCGCAGAGGCACTTAAATTCGGACTGTATATTAATGAATCAAAAACAAAATACCTTATATTAGGCAGCAGGTTGCAACAAGACAAGGAACAACTGAAAATTAAAGTAGGGGAGAGAAACCACATGATCGAAAAAGTTGAAAGTGTGGTATATTTAGGAGTCGCAATAACCAGCGAAGGAACCACTTACCCAGAAATCGAAAGGATTATGGCAGGAACAAAAAGTGCAATAGAATTGCACAACATGCTGAGGGCAAAAAAACATATCCAACTCGGTCAAAAAACAAGTGTGCCAGACCATAATAAGACCAGTAGTCACCTAGGCTGCGGAAGCATGGGTTACCAGACAGAAAGACCTTGAAAAACTGGAGACCTGGGAAAGAAGGATTCTTAGAACTATTTACGGAGGAGTTAAAGAAGAGGGACAGTGGAGAAAAAGAACGAATGAAGAACTACAAAGATTATACAAAGAACCGACAATTACAAAGATAGAGAAACAAAGTCGGCTAAAATGGCTAGGACATCTACAAAGAATGAACACAGAAAGAAGCACCAGAGAAGCATGGACAGAAGAGCCGGAAGGCAGAAATAGAAAGGGAAGACCCGAAAAAAGATGGATGGAGAGTATAGAAGAAGACTTAGAAGGAACAGGAAAAGGAGATTGGAAAAACTTGGCACAGGATAGAATCAAATGGAGATCAACAGTTAACTAAGCCCTGGGCCTTAAGGCCTGATGCGCTAATATATATATTTATATATACACTATTCGCGATTGATTTGCCATCCAGCAGGCTGTGTTTTTTTTTCTTAAGTTGCATTTCTGAAATTTTATTTGATTGATTTCTAGCAATGTCAAAATGAAATTGCCCTGTTGCCAGCTCTAGGGTCCCCTACTTTTCTAAAATAATCTAGTAAGTTTAGAATTAATTTAGTTTAATTAAATATAAACAAAAATATAAAATATAAAAAAAATAAAAAATTAAATATAAATATAAATAAATAATAAGTTTAATTGTCAGAATGGTGAAAGTTATTAACAAAGTTACTAAACCGCAAATTGTGAAAGCTTTCAACCATTATAAAAGAGATAGGCCAGACTTCACACGATTTACGATTATAAATCGATTAATTGATATATTTGGGGTAAGCATGTATTATTTCTTAAATATGCAATTGCAAATTACTTATAATTTTAGGTGTCTGAGAGTTCTATAAGGGACATTTTATCACAAGGACAGGACGTTTTGAAATCAGCCATTT
>JABXWE010047533.1:0-16667 GCA_014611495.1 Limonius californicus
CACAATTGAAACGCCTGGGATAAGGTGGATTCCCCATATTGTGTTTGAATTCTTTGCAAAATATGACTTAGTTGGCACCCCCATTCACAGGAAATCTAACTATTATGCGTTGCGCAACGGAAACATGAACTGCCTGCTTTCATGTTTTACTAAAAAAAAAACAACTGGTGTGGCTATGACATTATGCAGGTCTTCTAGATATCCCATTACAAGAACTTTAAGAAGGAATTGCGGGGCTGGGGCCATTCGTTTGGTTCTAAGAATAAAATTCCGGGTTATATTTCAACCCTCCTCGTATAATTTTGTCTAACAATCACTTAAAAGGTCATTTATGTAATCGACGCGGTGTAGTGTTTCGATGTTCTTAATGAATTCAGTAATCAATACCTATGTATATCCAGTTCTTATTTGAACACTGTTCGCTGTAGTTTTAAGAAAAAGGGTACGTACTACGTATTACTTTCTTTATTAATTATAAAAATGTTTTAAATCTATGCGATTTTTATTTCAAGTAGATATAGGTTTTAAAAATAAGGCTGGTAATTTTATATTCGACTTCTGTACAAACATTGGTACTTAGACGTTCTATTTTTAAATTAACATTAATAATTTTTCAGTACACTGCACTGGAACGTAAACATTTTATTATAACGAAAGCATTGTGTAGATTAGTGGTTTCCAAATTCAACTTCATTCAGAATCAGCAGCTAAACGGCCAATCTATTATCAAGTATCGCAATTTATTTATTTGTTCTCCGCGTTTCTGGATATTTTCATCATATTCGGGAGGGTGCTAGATGGCATTTGAATAATCTGAAAATCAATTTTGCTTTATATAAGCAGCGGATCGCGATGATATTAGTCATCATTTCAAAATGGTGTGCTGTACTGCTGACTATGTGTTGAGTGCAATAAATGGATAACAAATATTTAACGTAACCCTGGTGCGTACGTTGTGGAGAAGTGTTGTCAGAAGATAGTATGAAGCCATCGAAGCTATTTCGACATTTAAATATCAAACATAAAAAAAAGAAAAGCCTGTGAAATTATTTGAAAGAAAGCTAACCCCCCTCCACAAGGAGCAAGCCACTTTTACATCGGCAACCACTACTAATGAAAAAATGCTACTATCAAGTTATCGAGTTGCAAAACCCAACAAGCCACATACAATTGCTGAAGACCTACTTTTACCTGTAGCTGTTGAAATGGTGCAAATAATGGTTGGTGAAAATAGGCTGCAGAATAAGTGATATTCGAACATAAGTTGAAAATATGAAGAATTTACAGCATTTGTAAGATACAATACTGAAGATATTTTATTTTGCAATCCAGTAGAGGTCAGTACCACCGGAAAATATTTATTTGACATTTTCATCCAAAGTACTAACAAATACTGTAATATATTAAAGTATTTGGTACTAATGAGTACAAGATTGACTGGGAAAAATGCAGACGGCGTCAAGGCTATGACAGGACATCGATTTGGTCTTACTGCCAGATTATTAAAAGAGATCATTCCAAATGTTACATGGTTACCCTGGTTTTTTACATCGAGAAGGTCATAATGCCTTTAGACGTTTGGAAAGAAATTTGCGACAATGTGGACAGTTGTCCAAGCCAAAGGTGAGACAACGACATACCACAACTGTAGAAGCTAAAGCGCCAGTTATCCAAAAGTAACTGGTAATCTCCATATAAGGCAATGAGCAGTTGCAAGAACTGTAGACTTTAGCCAAAGTTCAGTATTTAATATTTCTGCCAATTTTTTAGAAACGAAGTTACTATTGATCCACCGTTTTTAAGAAATATTCTATTTTTTGACGGAACGACGTTTAGTAACAACTTGTATGTAAATAGATACAATTGCCATTTATACTCACAAGATATGCCAGATTGGTTTTGGCAAGCACACTTTCAAAGAATTTTTACTGTAAATGTATAAAGTATGTATCGTGAACAACCGCATCGTTGGTCCTCAATTCTTTTTAGAAGACATTCTTCTTTATGTTAGACATCGTAGGTGGTTTCAAAATGACGGAGAATTGTAAGAAACTACCAAAATGAAACTTTTCATAACAGATTAATTGCAAGAGGTGCAATCCTTGGCATCCTTAGCCTCCACGTAGTCCGAACTTAATTCCGTTAGATTTCCTTTTGTGGGGTAAAGTTGAAAACGACATCTACGAAACTCTCGTAGAAATTCAGGAACATTTACGTGAAAGAATTATTGAATCATGTACGGGTAGTTCACTTATGAAGAGTTTGACCATTTGAATATTTTCTGAAGACGCGATAACGTGTAAAAATACAAAATCTCATTCTACAACCATTCATAAACCAACTTCACAACGCCAAATGACAGGAACGTTATGAGCAGCGATGAAAAACTTTATGGCATATCTCACTTGATTTGTCAAAGCAAAATTAACAAAGAGCAAATCCTTTGACAGATTTCGTTGCTGGTTTTTCTCTAAATATTATTTAACGGTGGAAAATGAGCAGGATGTGATCACTTGGACTTGGACTATAAAAACATAACCTCTCTGTACGCTTGCGTTGGAGCTGAATATCTAAATTATAACTTATTTTACATAAATATTAGGCGTGTAACAACGGATTAAATATTGCACGTTAGTACTAAACCACAAATCTATTCAGTTTCTTTAATACACGCACAAGATGAGATGGTGTTCTTGTTTCCTGTGTAAGGTTTAACGTCACGCAATCATATTATATTACCTGAAAAATGAACTTTAGACATGTTTTACACATACCTTGAAAATTGTAGACCCATTGTTTGTGAGAATTATGTTTGACCATACTTGTATTCAACATTTTGTTACAGTTATTAAAACCAAGGTGATCTAGTAATCGAGGTATTTAAATATTTATAGTCTATATACAGAGTGGCTCAAAATTGACGTCCGTGCTTTTGAGATATGATGCAGAAAGCTAAAACATATCAAAAATTAAGAGTGGAAATTGTTCTCATTGTCCTTCATTATTGAGTTATTGATAAAAAACAAAAAGTTAACATTTGAATTAAACTTTTTTAAAAACAAATAGTATTAGCAAAAAAGGTATTATCCATGTCTGTTATCACAAAATGTGTTTAAATAGGTTGCCTCCTACTTCAACGCAAACATTTGCACGATTTATCATGGAAACCCATGGT
Organism: Limonius californicus; assembly: GCA_014611495.1. NCBI lineage: Eukaryota > Metazoa > Arthropoda > Insecta > Coleoptera > Elateridae > Limonius > Limonius californicus. Next base: position 3,176 of record JABXWE010047533.1, read on the forward strand.
AAACCCTCTGTAGTATATTTTCGTTTATTGACGCCACAGCAGTATGATTATGAACTACGACATCTTCAGGATTCACAACAGGTTAGCGGTAAACATTTTTTTTCAAATACCCCCAGAAAAAGAAATCCAACGGATTCAGATCTGGTGATCTAGGAGGCGATGGTATAGGCCCACCTCTTTCAATCTACCTCTGGGATATTTTCATTCAGGAAATTTATCACTTGTATTCCTTAATATAAAGGTGCACCATCACGTTAAAACCAACAATTTAATCTAACTGTTAATGGAACTTCATCAAGCCATGGTAGTAGTAAATTTTCATTTAAATATTAAAGATACAAGGCCGAATTAAGTCGATTGGGTCGAATGTGTGGACTAATTACATTACTATTTAATAATCCAGCCCCAATGTTTATTGACCATCATTGATAAGATGTTTTGAGTATTAAGTGAGGGTTTTCATCCCACCATTCGTGCAGGTTATGAGTATTTATAATACCGTTCTCAGTACATGCGGATTCATCACTCCACAGAATCTTTTCAATGATATGTGGGTTGTTGTTTCCGCTATGCAACCATCTGCAAAAATTGACTCGCAGCTCCCTACCCCGTCATGTGGAACTTGAACTTTTTGACACCGAAATGGATGCAGAACGTTTCTTCGTATTAATCTGTGAATTGTATCTTTTGGGAAATACGTTTGGCACGATACAATTCAAAGCCTCTGTTATGTTTACATTTCTATGTTAAGTTTCCTGTCCATGTTAGGTGTATGTTTGGTTGCATACGATTGATTTTCGGTACGCGCTGTGTGACCTTGATGGTTTGAATTTCTTAGGTTCCTGAAATGTAGGGAATTTTAAATAATTTTGTAAGTGTAGGTGGAAATTTGGGATTCTTGAGGCGGGGGTGTTTCCTGTTGAGAAGATTCTAGGAACTTCCTTCTTGATTGTCACGGGGGCAGTTGCTTTACTAGTAATGTGACGGTGATTAATGAAAGATTTTTATATCTGCGAATATTTCGGAGTTAATTAATCATCCAGTTCTGTAAGAGGATTTATGCATTATTTGGTTCAATATTTTGTGGTTGAATAAATTCTCGAGGGTTTTATTGCCCGATTAAATACATTACCAGTACTTTTACGGTCGCCGCATGGTTTTGTGATATTGAAGCACGCTCTTGGGACCGTTATCTCGGTATCTGCCTGTGAACCACTTTCCTGTAGCTGATCTTCGTTATCTGGGATCCTCGACGAGAGAAGAGTTGTCTGTTTCGGAAGCCGTTTCGACCTTCCTGAATTACCTGGCCGTTCTTGTAGTAGAAGTCATCTTCGTTAACCTGGAGAACGACAGCCTTCGGTATCGCTGTGACCAAGCCGTTGGACACTTTCAGAAGCTCAGGTTAGAAATTATAACTTTGTCCTCTTCGATCGTGATAACTTGAAGATCGTGGGTTCATTCACAATTTATGCCCGTGTATAACCTAGAAGAAGTTCTGTCTGTGATTTATTTGTCCAAGTATTATGAATTAGTAATTTTGTATTCTAATCTTTTATTTCGGTTATTAAAGTGTTTAGCAACAAATTATTTAGTGCACTTACCTATAATTATCAACCTGTGTAGCAGGAGTATTCACTTACGTCTGTTTTATTTTATTGTTTACATTTTGCGATCAGCTGATTTTCATTTCAATTTGTGCGTATTTTGCCGTAGTAGATATTGACCCGGCTGTTATAAAATTGGATATTTGGGAATTTTTGATTCAGTATAACTTATATTTATGTTACGAGTTAGGGGATGCGGATTTTGGTTATATTTTGGATCTCTACTCGAATTCCCGTTATTACGTATCGGGTATTTTTAACGCTGCATTGTACAAGGCCTTGGATAATTTTCCCCAGCGTTCGGATTGCGGTAACGTTAATTTTGGTAGTTTATTATCTTTGCCTTTAGATCTGTGTTGAGATTCAGATCAGTCATTTAGGGGTTTTATCCGCTGAACTGTTCCTCCTTGCTTTTTCACGTCATATGTAAGGCACGTATTTTGGTTCCTTGGTTTGCCTCCCAAAATCTTATTTTAATTTTAACTTTGTAGTTTCTTTTATAACGTTACAACTTGGGCTTCACCCAAGTGTGATTCAGTTGCCGTTATTTAATACAATTATATACAGGGTGTACCATTGCTTTGGTCATCGCTTTTATATATATGTTTATTGTACCTATATACAGGGTGTATAATTTACAATTGAACTTATATTATATGATATTTGATTTGAGGTTGATTTATATACAGGGTGTTTGCAATTTAGTGACCAATATATTATTTTCAGTTTATTACTTCATTGGTTGCGTTTTATTGTGTCTTGTTTCCTTGTTTATGTTATTGTTGGAACCATTGACGTTCGTTCTGCGAGGTAAGAGTTTACCCTTATGTGGATTCGGTAAGGTAGGTCTGATTTATCGCTGCACGACGACTGGTGAAGTAGAATCCTGGCGCCCTTTAAAGATTGTTAGTTTGAAGATCATTTTCACCCACCCCGTGTCGCAGACTGAGAGAGCCGTGGTGAAAACACCGATACGTGCAGTGAGTTACCCGTGGGTAGAATATTTCGGTGTTTCCAAATTTGTTACCAGAAAGTGTGTTGGTCTTGTTAATTTGTCTTGTTGTTTCCGTGCGTAGGTTTTTGGTAACACCTCGGTTCCGCTTCAACAAATTCAAAGACTTTTTGATTGACGCTTAGTGTATGTAGGTATGTCGACGTAATCGCGATTACAATAGTATCGTTCCATTTTAAACACTATAATCAGAAGGAAAACATGATAATGATACTTATCAATATGACAGAACGATTGATAAATTGTTAACATCGCCATAGCCATTTAATTAAATTATGTTACACAACTAACTGGAGCAACCGTGCGATAAAACTTATTATTTACCTTTTTAATCAATAACTCGATAACGAAGAACATTCGGAAAAATTTCCTCTCTTAATTTTCGAATTGTTCTGAATCAAATCCCAAAAGCACGGGCGACAATTTTGAGACACCCTGTATTACTTCAATTAAGTGCTTGTAACTAGGAGCGATATACATTTCTGGAAACATTAAATAATAAAAATGTTATGGAGGCAGAAAGTTCGCATTTCACAACAAATGCATTCCTATTTGAATCCAGCAGTGTACGTTTTTCGACTTTTTGGAGTGTTTCCTTTTACTGCCGAGAAAAGTGGTTTTGGGCTGTATTTCAAATGGTCACCTTGGTACAGCTTATATGGTTATACGGTGGCACTGATATTGAGTAAGTCATTGTAGAGGTTTGTTGAAAACTAACTTAAAGAATATGTTGTTTTAGTCAGTATCAGTTTTACTGGGACTGTAATTGGCATGTTCTCAAAAGGGGGAGTAAAGTTTGATGTTATCAACAACACGGATTCCTTTGTCTGGTTGTTTACTGTAACTGTATACTGTTTAGCTACGTTTGTTGTAACTTCCGTAACACCGAAAAAGTTTCGAAACATATGTGACTTCATTCATTGCATTAATCAAGTAATAATTAAACACTTTCAAATTATCAACAATTTTGTTAATGCTAACATTAAGCTGTTGCAGGTGAACTCTATTGAACTGCACCCTGTAAAATCTAACAAACTCAAAATAGATATTGCAGTAATAATACTTGTAATAGAGACTGCAATAGTTACCACTTCAATTTGCTACAACTATTTTTCTATCGTTAACATTATTTACGCAGTTAAAAACATCTTGATCAGAGTTGTACCTTTTGCACTACATGTTTTTATTGGTGACACTATCCAATACATGATAAGGCTAATGATACGTATTTTAAACATGAAACTGGTTCGTTTAAATGAGGATTTAGATCGCCACTACAAGAAGCTTAAGAGTGAAAATACTACGCCCAGGCGTCTTTCACGTGTTGCTACAATACCAATACATGATGATGCAAACGGAAGCGTGGATGGTACAGCAGTTCCTATACAGTTTACATCTGACCGTGACGGTAACTTAGTCTTTCTTCTGATATAGAACTAACACAATTTTATCCCAATCTTTCTACTAACTATAGTTGAAATCTTACTTTTCTAAAGTTAAATTTTAATCTTCTGTTAGCTGTCTTAAAGTAACTGACACAGATCAATAATTTTCAAAAACAAACACGACAATGACCTTGTCAGTCCAATCTTATGGATTTTTCGAAAATTTGTATAGTTAAACAACGAGAAGAACTCTTCTTATTTTACACAATACAGGTAAATTCCTGTCTTAATACATTTTATGTATATTTTAAATGGCATCCAAACTCAATTTTAATCGATGTCACATTCAGATTTGATATTTACCATCAGCCACAGATGACTTGAAGAACTTTCAATTCCAATGAAATCGCAGTTCAAAAGAAGAGATTCTTCTGTAAATTGTTGCCATTGACACGCGGCGGTGAAGAGCTCGCATCCAGTCTACAGCAACAGACCTTGTTGTTTGAAAGCGGTCTCATGTAGCCATTCTTCGAAAAAGTCTATCTTCACGGACATTGATGCTACGTGGAGGTCTACCAGCTGGACGATGTCGCTGAATACCTTCCTTTGACCAAGCAGACCATATTCGTGCAACTGTAGTGTGGTCCCGATTTATCCTTCTGCCAATTTCACGAAAAGAAAGTCCAGCTTCTTTCATGCCGATAATTCGACCTCTATAAAAATCGGAAATGTGTTCAAAATTTATACGTTGTCATACTGGAGGCATTTTAAAACATTAATTCTGTCACAAAATGTAACAAAATCTCGAAACAACTAATTAATGTTTACTAGATATTGTTCTGTTTCTAAGTAACAAGTTGATGAGAGACAGTAGACGAACACCACAACCACTTGATTTTTTTAATGGAAATAGTGATCATTTCATATGCAATAATGAAACAGTATTTAGCAAATTTTCAAACACGTAGCTTTATTTTTAATGGGTGGTGCATTTCATATGAAACAAAGCATATGTAGTGTTGGAGAGACCAACAAAGGAGAACCTTTCATTTATTAGATAGTCTACTAACAATAACATAACCTAGATCAGTAAAAAGGAAACACAAGAGATTGCTATAAATGAAGCGGAACAGCCGACAATTCACAAAATTCAGCAAGGAAATTAACAATTTGCGGAATTTTAAATGATTGTCTTCTTCTACCGAAATGAAAATATTAGGAATGATACAAGAACAATCATTATACGACAGAGTTCGAAATACAGAAATAAGAGAAATGTGTAACATACAAGATGATATGTGTTTGATCAGTGATAGAAGGAAATACTGAAGCAAACGCGTAAATTACATGGAGAAGAATAGACTAGTAAAGAAAGTTGCACAGGTACGTCCAGGTGAAAGCAAAAGAGAAAGAGGTAGTCCTCCAAAACGGTGGAAGTAATGTTGGACATCTACATCTGAGGAAATATAATAGGTAATAAAAGTTGGATGTTAAACAGGATTATAGCCTACTTAACAAGAATAAGAAGAAGAGTCTTCTTTGTTACGGGCCAGCGGGCTTTCCCGTCGGACCGCAGCAGGAAAGATGGCAGTGATTTCGGCTTAGCTCCGCCAAGTAGGGAGTGGTTTACAAGAAATGCTTAAGGGAAGAAAATCTAACGTAGTTGTATACAGGGTAAGTCATGGGCGCCACCCTCCAAGTTACAGCTGATTGCAGGTTCTCGTAGGAGGACCTAGAAACCAGCGGCTTACTGGAATTGACCTCGCTTTTATTGTGCCTCCTCTTGTATAATGCTTACAAAGTTCATGCACACAAAAATACACAAGAATAAAAGATCGTACTATATTTTAACTGCATCCAAATCTATTAAGTAAAATATAGCAGCCAACTAGCACAATTTAGAACGAACTAGGAAAAAACTATGGGCTAAACAAATGAGTGTTGGGACGTCCAAACCAAAAGAGCTCGCTGCCACTGGCATACGACATTTACTTTAATAAACAAACAGAACTACGTTGCCAGCGACGTTCGAGTTTATAAATTAAATGAAATGATGGGCAACTGAAGGTTGCGTCACTTTTAATATAACAAAGAAATTAAACTGTTCTGTCTCTTATTTACCAGCAAAGCACTGGTAAACAGGGGAAAACAATCACTGAGTAGAGAGAGAGAGGCACATTTTGGGGTGTTCCTAGGTCCTTGAGAAGCAGAAAAAGATCGCAGCCACGCCTCTAAAGGCTGGATCACGTAGGGGGCGGGAGTTGGAATGATTGCGCCACAACAATCGCTAAGACTTTCTTCGGGAAACGGGAAATTTCGAGTGTTCTTGCAGTCAGGAACGAAACCTCCGCTGTACGAGATTTTAACGCTATAAGGATGAAGTGGGAAGAGTCACGGGGTGGATGGCTGTAATCCGACACAGGTCGAGAGAACAATTTAACACTAAATTGTCTTTAATAAAGCGTAACACTGTGCTAATATTTTAATCCGACGAAATGTCGAAGAAATATTCAACCACCAGGCGAGAAAAGCGATACGGTAACTTAATCTAGCAGAGGCGCTGCCAAAAACTCCCGCTTTCGAACACAACACGCGCGTTCCGCTTCAGAGGCTTAGATTGACTGCCTTTCCCCTGCTGAAAAAATCCGCACCCAACATAACAAAATCTTCCACGTGGAACTTTCAGGGAGCGCAGGATTTTCAGGGCCATGCTGCAGACAAAGAATTCTGGGAACTGTTTTCGATCAGCGCTATAGACTAAACATACTCATCAACGTTCCTTTAAATTCGGAAAAGGTGACCAATAAAATATAGTAATCGACTCTGGGCGGCAATTAAAATAAGACTTTAATTCATATGAAGTGGCAAAAATAAACGAACGTTACATCTTCTTCTTCTGCTTTGGTGGTTTAAAACTTGCAGCATTTATGTCAGAAGTCCTTGGATGAAATCTTTGCCTTTTAAGGCTATCTACCGCAAAACTTAGCACCTGGCTAGAGGGTTGAATCTTATCTCTCCAGATTCCAGAAATCCAGACTGGAAAAGTTTAAACGCAAGATCATCGTAAATCGTATACATTAACATATGTAGAAGAAAAAATCCTGACATTCACTGTAAATTCTGCATATAAGGTCATTGGCAATATCAATCCTGAGGCAGCGTTGTTTAGACCATTTTTGCAAAAACCACCCCCGAGAGAATGGGGTCGTAACCCATTTCTACCTTTTCAGTTTTTCATTGCAGTGTGGTATTTCAAAAACTGATTGTGGCCCAGACGGTTGATCGCTAGAACCTTGGTTGGCTAGCAGATTTACTTCTTTGTTGTTATAGTCAATATTGCTGAGGTGCAGAGTCATCAATAATAACGGCATTCGAGCAGCATCTCTGAAGGAACTTACCGCTTGATGAGTTGGTTGTTTACCTTCCAAGGAAATGTATGTTCAAGTGTTCATGTTTACAGGTCTATGTGACGTACTTACGTGCTTCGCTGTAGATACCTGTTCCTGAGTCTTATAGTCTAAGGTCTTTGGGAATTAAAATGTTCTGACTGTGAGTATCCTCCCTGACAACAAAGACAGTTTTGTGTGGTATGTTGAAGGATAACGTAGTAAGCTTACGATCACCTGTCATATGGAGTCGCTACCACTTTTAAGAATAGTCCGCTCAGCCCTAAGGTTGGTTTGCTTATTGTCCCAGAAATTCTCTTCCCAGCCTCGGCCTGATTCTCTAAAATAAGAGGCGCAAGTAAGAAATCCTACAAGACCCTTGTGGCTCAGTGATTCTATTACGTTTTGATTTACTAGTTGCTAGAGTTGATCAAGACATTTTCTTTTATTTGGCAGGGTAGCCGCTAGCCATCGTACAAATGCTGCTTGGATAGTTAAGATATCTTACCAGCATACATTAACAACCCATAAAAATAATTTTAATTGCCGCCGGGAGTTTTATACTAGCCGGTCAAATTATTCGAATACCATTTGCTTCAATAGTAAGATTGCTTGTTTGCTGATGGGTGTTATTAACAGTAATAATATCGAAGACGAGAAGGCTTGAGAAACGTAAAAGTCTAGGCAGATTGTGACGTTTGTCTGGTAAATAGCGCATCTTGCGTCACCTTTTGGTTATCCCGAAAGTTATGGCCGGTGTGTGCGTTTTCATTGGTCAGCGCTGACTAGAGTTCTCGGGACAGACTAGACGAGTATTGGAGGAATTTCCAGAAATTACGATAAGTTCGCGCTCAGTCCGTTTTGAGAATTGGCTCTGGCTGGCTTGTCATTCTTCTTAAACGAGTAGAGTGTGGCCTAGTCGTTGAGTGAAAATAGGATGAGGTTATAATATTGCTTATGGAATTAAGTTTTCGTAGCGTTTATTGCCCATGTTTTGCAACCATACATGATCATACTTCAGACATATATGTATTATATGTGTTAGCGCAAAGTCAATAACAAAAGATTTCGGTCTGATTCTTGGAATTATGAAGTCCAAGGAACATCACATTACATCATAAATTACGTCCATAAATGGTGTGCGAGACGGCTTGCCCGAAATATTGAAGTGTTTGTTGATATTTTAGTAAAAGAATGTAGTTCTTGCGGAATGCGTGCAAGGGTCGTCTCCTGGGCTGGTTTCAATGCCGGTGCAGAGCGTTCTTTACCTTTGTATTTTGTTAATTACAAATTGTGTATTGCATTTACACCGTGGGTTTCATTAACTGTTGACATATAAACTCTTCCATTATTTCATCAAAATATTTTCCTGAAATCAATCGTTTCTTTTTATTGAAGAAAATTAATTTTGTTCGTTGAATTCTAATAATAATTTCTTTCTTGCTTCGCCCATCTTTAGTGATAATGCTGGCCCGGTAAGGGTATTCTTCTACTTGGGGTTATCTCACTTTCGATAGTACCTTCTTTTGTACATATCATTATCTTTGTTTTCTTTTTGTTCGGTTTCATATTGTACTCGATGATAAAGACTCTGCTCAAGTCGTTTAGTGTGTGAGTTGTTCTTTATTTTTAACGATGAGAGCCACATCGTCCGCAAAACTAAGCATGTCGATTTTACGTCCTTGTTGATTCCCGTATGTACTATACCATTAATAAAATTACCAGGTTACATTTGCTAGCTAATGAAGAAGTTGGTCTTAGCAAGATTCTATTATTTTGCTAGTATGGCAAAATTTAAAAATATAAAACGGAGCATTACAAAATGTACTGTTTCTCTAACAATTGTTCCAAATATTTATCAACTTGCATTTCTCCTGTATACCATTTTCTCTCTCCTTTTTCTATAATTTATCAAACTTATAGTTTATGGAATTACAAAATGAATTATGCAAACTATCAGGTTTATTAATTATAGCTCTATTGCAGTTGACAATGTTGTATTAATGAACAAAGCGTACCTAAAATTGATGGAAGCAGCCAATATTATAAATGAGCATTTTGGATTAATGATCTTGGTATGGTAGTACCAAACATGTCGTTGTCAATTTAAATATCTGTCATTTTAGTTAGTTATGGCGTCTTCGGTATTTCAGTTGATTTCAACTCCGTACTATATAATTCTGTCGATTCAAGGCAAACGGCGAGGTGTTTCTGAAACATTTAGCAGACTGCTCAAGTTTTCAGAACAGCTACTTAGAGTGCTTATCCTCATTGAACCTTTGTATCAGTGCATGCTGAAAGTATGTTCTGATAAAAGGGAACGTATTTTAACGTGCTACTTAAAATATGTTTTAGATGAAAGCGACGGCACGGCAAGTTTGTAATTTGTTGTCTCTGGCTAGTGGGGGACGGTATAGAAAACAGGTACAATTTCGGCTCTCTTTGACTGGGTTCTGCACTAAACCGGTGAAATGTTGTTCTAGGTCAGCGCTTTCGTAATGTGTATATGTTTAAAGGATATGCAGTTCTCCGCTTGTGGATACTTTAACGTTGATCGTTTTCTGCTTAGCACTGTAAGTCTGTGTTACCTATTATGTAATTCATCAACAGAAAACATGTTTTTAGTTAGTTGGAACTATTACAACGTATGTTGTTATTCTACTTCAAGCACAGGAGAACGAAATGCAGTAGCCCAAGCCCTTTACAGGTTTATGGGACTAATTTAAAACTCATGTAAATAATATAGTATTTCAATGACTAGATTGTAAAAATTTAAGATCTGATACATCTATGGAATATCACAGAAAATGCTTTCTTAAGTTAATCATGAGCAGAGCTTTTTAAAGTAGTCATATAAATATAAATGTTACTTTTGATTTAGTATCTACACATCATTTCTTTTAAATAAATATATCTTTTGCCGCTTACTGTTATACACTGTAATTTTAATTATTTAAATAAATATTTATACCTTCGTACTGCCAGTAATTATTTTAATATTGGTGAAATTAGTTTACTTTGTATTTATTCGATAGTGAATACTCCAATACTATACCTCGATCAAGAATGTCAGGTGTAATTGTTGTATACATCCCGATTTACTACTAGAGTTCTCTCATTTTGCCACAAAGGAAAAAGTCTACTGGAGTGATGTGGTAGCTTCTTGGTGGCCGTCGATGCACAGCTCCTTCTCCAATCCAATTTCTTCCAAATGCTTTAAGTAATTCCTAATAATTCAACCGTGAACAGGATGGCTACCATGTTGCTACCAAAGTTTTTGTCGTACATTGTTTCCAACAACCCGGATAAAAAGTTTTGTAGGAAATCCAACTAACGTTTTCCAGTTAAATTTACAGAACAAAAGTCTTTGAAAATGGGTAACAAGTTGCCAGTGCGGACTTTTTTGTGCCCAATAGTGCGAGTTACGTCTATTCGCTGCGCCATGGTTTAGGAATTTAGTAGTGTCGGTTGGTATGTACACAAGAATTAACAATATAGTGGAAATATCGTGTGGTTTCCTTTTTCGTCGTTACATATAATAATAACATTAGCTCCACTACCCGTTTTAAAACTACTCGTAAAGGGTTACCGTTCCAGCCCGTGTTCTGCACCATTGACGATATCTTTTAGCTTTCAAAACACCCAGTCTTGTTGTTAGTATTTTCTCCGTCCTACTGATCGCACATATGGTACGATGCTCCGATAAAATATTCAATATCTAGTTTTGTCGATATTATCGGCGTTATTCCGAGAGCACATTTAATACCACGTGCAGTTAAAGTGTTCGGCGACTTGGCGTTATCATTCGTACGTCGTCGCAATCTGTTGGAAACAATGACGTCAGCCTAGTTGTCTCCTTTCGTCGTTCTGCTATTCTTGCCCTTGGGGACCTTGACCGTGCGTAAGGCAACCTGTCGTCGAATTTCTTCCGAACTCGACGCTGACATAAGGTAAAAACTATGTGTATTATTAACTAGTGATGAAGATTTCAAATATTGACTCTTTTTCTGTATATGTAAACAGATATATTATCAAGAAATAAAGCAAGTTTCTGTTGTCGGTTGTTTAATAGATTTAGTAATTGCCTTGTAATTGTATTAACACCTTAGCTGATACTGACTACAAAATTCTTTCTTTTTTTATCTTACCGTAAATGTCGTAGTTAATCCACAGCTGCACTTTTGAGGCAAGGAGGAGATGATCTACGTAAAGCTGGATGTAAAACAGTGGCGCCACTTATTTTGACCCTACTCCCCGAGTTAGCTGATGAGTCCGTTGCGAGAGTTCAAATTGAGTCTTGCCTAACAGCATATTATCAATTTAAGTCTAACTCAGGAACTGTAGGTAAGTATATGGTAAAATCCCTATGTATTCACTTATGTAGAAGTATGGTTTTGTGTGTGTAATAAAAGACGCTTTTACAATTTTTTAAATTTAATTTTATTCCAATTTAAACAAAAAGGGAGGTATTAAATAGTACTATTTGCTACTTATATACAAACGTTAACATTGTTTTGCTAGAACATAGATCTTAAGTAATAAATCGCATATTATTCCCAGGGACAACTGTTCAAATTTTAACGGAAATTATTGTAAGGTAAACATACAGCCAGTGAGTATAGTATTAACGCAGAATCGAAAATAAAACAACAATATAGCAAAATGAAATCACATACCAGGACAACAGAGATGTATTATCTTATCCATGACATGTATTTCCACTAAGATATGGCCAGTAAGTAAAGATCAAAATGCTCCTGTACTCGCGATCAAAGCGAATAAAAATGGGCAATGATATACACGCGTGTTATATTTATATTTCAACTGATTTTTCGTATTTCATCATTCACGTTCAGAAAGTACACACGTTGTTACGGGTCAAACGAGCTTTTTCATCGACCCGCAACAGGATAAGTGAGAAAAGGCCTACAGCTCAGCTCAGAGGAGTAGGGGAGGTTCACGGAAATCGCTTAAGGGAAGAAATCTTCTTAGTTGTGTACAGGGTATGTCGAAATTAACAGGCGCCACCTTCCAAATCACAGCCGATTGCAGGTTCTCGTGGAAGGCCGAGAAGCTAGCAGCTTACGGGAATCGGACTCACCTTTATTGTGGCTCCACCTGTATGTAAAGCTTGCAAAGTTCATGCATACAAAGATTAAAAAACAAATACAAAAATAAAAGATGTAATAAATTTCAAAACACATATAATTAATCTATTGGAATTAAATGACTATACAAAAATGACGGCAAATGGTGATATTATAGTTCAATACTAGAAACGGTTAATTGAACGTTCAAAGGGAGGCTCGCCGCCTCTGGCTTACGGCATTTAACTTCTTACATCAAATCTAGGTAGCCAGTGGCGTCTGAGTTTACAAGAATAATACAATATATAATTACTCTTTACAATTAACAGGAAGAGAAAATGACAACTGACGACTGAAGGTCTCGTTTTGTCGCATCAAAAAAAAAGGTTCTGTCACTTGTTTTTTTTTTCACAACACAAAAACTTGTTCTTTTATTTTGGCTTTCGGTGAATGGGATAGACAGAGCCCGGCACAATTTTGGGGTGCTTTCAAGATGCAGGAAAGTCTGCAGGCACAGTCTGGGGTGTTTTCTGGTCCGGAAAAAAAGGTAGACGATGTTCGGGAAATTTCGAGACGAAATTTTCGCTGCACAACCTTCCTAGTTTGCCGCAGCAACTTCACATGTACAGGAACAACAAAAAGGCTCGATAATAATCCGCCGAAGGCGATCGGCAAATTCGCAATGATTTGCCTTTCCAGGGTTAAAATTCCAGCGTGTTTCCTTAAATCCGACACTTGTCGATACTTCTGTTCACCCCACGGTGAAAACAGCGATACGAAACTACACGCGATGAATACCCATCGAAAACACAAGCCGCCCCTGCAGTACTGGACTTATTAACGGTCCCCGCAGATGGAATTGATAGACCGGAGTCGAGCGAAGGTGGAAGGTCGACTCCGAGGAAACGCAACGCGAACCTGCATTGCCCAAAAAGATTACACCACATTGCAAAATATGGTGCAGTAATTCCAGAACAAATCATTACACGTGCGACTACCGAGAATCCTGTCAACACTT
>JABXWE010047535.1:0-12286 GCA_014611495.1 Limonius californicus
AACAATAAAAACAGTATCCTTTCAACATGATCGAAACATAACTTAGGCAAAATAGATTATTCAGGGTAAATGACACAGAAATATATATACAAATTTATACACAGTGTATACTGGAAAGTTCTTAGCACATGGGAAATTAGATTACCAAAAAAATTCATTCTTCATAAACAGTTTTGCTTTCAGAGCCGATAATATTGAAATGCCAAAACTTGAGATAGTATGAATAGGGCATTTGAACGCTTTTAGGAAATTTTATATTTGAACACAGACCACAATTCTAAATAAAATTCTCTTGCTATATTTTGTTCTAAAATAGAAATTTGGAGTACTTCTCTCTTGGGGTATTTTTGGATTTTTACATGTTTAGTACATGTTCATCTTAAGTTTTAATATTTCAACTCTTTATATGAAGAGTGAATTAAAAAGAATTTTTTTTATCAACCAAAGAATCTAGGCTAATAGACTAACCATTAGTTTTTGCTAATCTAAACTACAAAAAAACCTAAATCCTAATGTTCACCAAGTGGTGTCCAAGAGTATTCGTTGATTGTTTGGGGCGCTACACTCATATGCTTTGAATTTTAACTCACACATTATATTAGTTCACAGGGTTTAGTTCTCTTCAGTCTTCTGATCAATTCATTAGTGTCGAGAAGCTGGATCCCTTCGGGATTGGCATGATTATGGAGTCTCAATTCTTGTTTTGTCGCAAATCGTGTGATCTCACTAACAACGTCTTCGATACCAAGATCACGATTAATATCGCTGTTATGTACGTACCACGGGGCATTTACTATGTTGCGTACTACCTTGTTCTGAAATATCTGTATACTATTTATATGGCACTGTTTGCCACATCCCCAAAGTTGAATGCGATAAACCCAGACTGGCTTTAGGATGTGTTGGTGTATCATACCTTTGTTGGCTATTAACAGTTGAGACTTGCATGCCAAAAGCCAATACAATTTTCGATATTTCAGGTTCAGCTCCTCCCTTTTCTTCCTTACGTGTTCCTTCCAGTGCAATTTCGTATCAAGAGTCATGTTTGCATATAGTATCAAGTAATTATTGATAGCTACAGGTGCCTGATCTCTGATTTTCTTGTTTGTGAAGTTAATGTGAGTAGACTTGTTCTCATTTAACTTGATCTTCCATTTCTTCGTCCATCTGACTATCTGATTACTTGCTTATTGGAGTCTCTCTGTGGCCTCTGCCGCATTATGTCATACTGCCAGGATTGCAGCATCATCTGCGAATGTAGCAGTCTTGACATTGCCGGTCTGCAAAAGGTCACATGTGTAGAGGAGATACAGTGTCTGTCCCAGCACACAACCTTGAGGAACTCCTGCTTCTACCTCTTTTAGCTCGGAATATTTATCTTCTTGTTTTATACGGAACAGTCTACCTGATATATACGACTTTAGCAGTGCAGCATACTGTTTGGGTAGTAGTTTATTTAATTTGTGAATATATCCCTGGTGCCAGACTTTGTCGAAGGCCTGCGCAACATCTATAAACATTGTTGAGCAGACCTTCTCTTCTTCTAATGCTTTTTCAGTGGCATTAGTAATTCTGTGTACTTGGTCTATGGTTAAGTGTTTTTGTCTAAACCCAAAATGATGGTTTGGTATAAGCATTCTTCTTCCCATTATCGGTTTAATATTTGTAAGACTAATTTTTCGAAGAGTTTAGAGATTATCGGTGATAGAGATATGGGTCTGTATGATTTTACCTCATTGGGTGGTTTACCTAGATTTGGTATTATGATTACTTCCGCTACTTCCCACATGTTTGGTACGTATTTCATTCTAAGAGCTGCGCTGAACAGGAAGGTTAATGTGACTATACATTTTTTAGGAAATTGTTTTAGAATTGCACCTGTGATGAGATCGAATCCTGGTGGGTTCAGATTTGTTTTTATTTCATTGGGAACTTCTTTCGGAGTGATCAATTCGATTTCCTTCTCTTCATGCTTTTCCACTACGTGCAATACAGTGCTTGCCTGCATTACATTTGGCTTAAATATCTTTTTCAGATAATTATCAAAGATTTCTGCTTTCTGCGTGTTATCTCTCGCCCTACTCTCGTGTTCTTTTGTTATAGGTGGAGCTTGGGTGATAGGTCTTCTAACTCCTTTAGTAGCTTTCAAAAAGGGATATTCCGTTGCACTGTCCGTTGTCAGTTTTCTTAGGTAAATATTTATTAAATTTTCTCTGATATTCTGAACCTCTCTGTTTAACCATTGAGTTCTGTTATTTAAAGTGTTTTTGTCTGTTGGGTCTCTAATCTGCTGCCATCTTCTTCTAACTTTCTTCTCAAACCAGTTCTCTAATTTCGATTGGGTAGTTATTGCCTACTGCCCTACTAGTGTATACTTTGGCGTTGTTCCATGCTGCACTTTGGATATCTTTAATGAAATTTTCAGCTTCAACTTCCAGATGTGACTTATTTTTTAGCTGTACGTTTAGATTGCTCTTATTCCCCAGATCTTCTCTAAAATTCTCCCAGTCTGTCGCCTTATAAGCCAGAGAAGGCCTGTTTCCTTTTTTAACTGTTTTTTCATTTAGGGTTAATATTACTCCAGAGTAATCGGAATTCAGGTCAAAGTTTTCTTCGATATCCATGAAATTGGGTGATACCTTCCTGGAGATGAAGAAGTCTAGAAGATCGGGAATCTTACCAGGATCTGACGGCCTGTTGGTATGTTGGTTTTCCGGTTGAGTGGAAGTTATATCCAAGTTCTCTTACAGCGCTCTTAACCTTTGGTAGTAGTGAGCTTAGATCCCCAATTTACATGCTTGACATTATATTACAATTACAACGTGCTTAGATTATTTAAACCTTGGGGCGGACAAGGTTTTGATCTTCAAGATGGACTCTGATAATGCTCGGGTACTCGCCAGAGTACCTCATTACTTCCCTCGTATCATAAGTGAAGCAATTGAAATTGAGAAACAACCTAACAACATAAACAGGGAGGACGGTTTTAGACTCAGTAAAGCTTGGACTTCAATAGTTTATCCTCTAGGGGCTCCTAAGCATCATCGATCTCACGATAACGCTTCACCGGATCCGTCTTTGCCCAACGGTGACAGCCAACCAGAACTCTGTTGTTCTGCCCGACATGCTCAAAGAGATTTAAATACCTCCGCCTCCCGGATTTGAGTTCAGTGTTCCTTTCACTCTGAAGATGCAAGCTTCAATGTCTTGCAAAACGTTAAATTGTATGGGTTCACAAACAGCTAACAGGCATAAACCGATTAAGTATTATTGTCCTGGCAAACAAAATACATTAAGATCAAATCCTTGTCCGCCCCAAGGTTTAAATAATCTAAGCACCCGGCCCTGTTTAGGCAAGCAGGGCCTACGAACAAATATTGCTCAAACCTTTAGAGCAAATGTTTATAAAGGCAGACAAGCTACAGATCGGTCCTTACCTGATAATGCTGGGTGTAGTTTCCGCGGTCTAAGCCGAAAGTAAGAAAGTTTTCATAGTCACTTTTCTTTAAGTTGTGTCTTTTTTAGTAAATTTAAAAATAAATAAGTTTCTCGTGCGGGAAGAACTGTTACGGGCCAATCGAGCTTTTCCGATGACCCGTAATCGGATAGGTGAAAAACGGCTTACAGCTTAGCTCAGAGGAGTAGGGGGAGTTCGTGAAAATCGCTTACGGGAGCAAATCTTTAGTTGTGGACAGGGTACGTCAAAATTTGTGATCGCCACCTTACAAATCCAGCTGATTGTAGGTCCTCGTGGAAGGCCGAGAAGCCAACAGCTTACGGGAATGGAACTCACCTTTATTGTGCCTCCTCCTATATATTTAAGCTTGCAAAATTCGTACACAAACAAATACAGAGTACATAAAAATAAAAGAGGCAGTAAATTTTAACATATATAATGAAATTATTGAAATGGCGATACCGGAAATGACTACAAACAAAAGGACAATCAACTGTGTTTTTATAGTTTTACAACAGATATTCGAACGTTCGGAAAACGAAGCTCGCCGCCTATGGACGCACGAAATTTACCTTGTTAAAAAAAACTGCGTGGCCAAAGGCGTCGGGGTTACAGGCACCAGACAATACAAACGAAAATACTTTTTACAATTATTGGTGCAAACAAAAACAATCAGCGACGGAGGGTCGCCTTTTGCTTCAACAAAAAAAAATGCTCAATTAGGTTCAATTTTGCAAGTAGCGCGTAACACAAAAAAACTAGTTTGCTTTGACCTTAACTTCTGATGAATAGATTAGAACGAGATAGGTACAATGTAAGGACGATTTCCAGATGCCGGAAAAAAATGAAGGAAGACAACGTTCTTCGGGGCAGCGTTGGAACGAGATGTGGTTGTTACGCCCCTGGAGAATACGTTGCTTTCAACAGGCTGTTAACGTTGAACGAAAGACAGGACTCTTCGGACGACGGTAGCAGCAGAGGGACAGGAGCTGGGCTAGAAAATTAATCCTTCAACGGCGATCGGCTAATTCACACAGAATTGCCTTTACCGGGATTGAATCCAGTGTTTTCTTTAAATCCGACAGTAGTCGAAGGTCTGTTTGTACCCCTTGGTGAAACAGCGAAACGAAATTCATATAAAACGGACACCCCTCAAAAAAATCCAAAAGCCGCCCCTGCAGCACAACTTAATTATGGCCCCCGATTGATGGAACTTTCGGACATCCGGAGTCACCACAGATGTTAGATCGACTGACGAACTTACGCAACGGGAATCTGCACTTCCCCCAAAAAATTGCACCAAATTTCGAAATGTCATGTAAAAGTTCTAGAAGGAATTCCCACGTACAACTTTCGAGAAAACCTTCGGGCAGCGATATACTAACGCAGCTACAGGGGAATTCTTAGAAGTGTTTAAGGGTCAAGCGCGAGACAAACAATATTCGGCAATTTCGGCCCAAAAGGAACTGTCAACATAACTCAAACTTAGAAAGACGCAACAACATAGCGAAACGGTAACCCAAAATAAGACTGCAATCTAAACAACGTTTTTAATTCTTTCGAAGCGGCAATCAAATTAAGAAATTAATGCATATAGAGGGGCAATTTTTAAAAGAACATAACAGAACTTTTCAGAACATATTGCCGGCTTTTCCCGTCACATCGTTCTTCACCATTTTTTATTTGCCACGATTAAAACCACATTTCGTTTGATGATGCTGTATTCTCTTCTTAAATATTACATTTTTTATGACATTCCAAAAAAACAAAAGTAACCTCTAATTTAAAATTTAGTAATCGTTTATCGGCGGGGAAAGAGGTTATATTGGCCCGGAAATCATGTCTTACCCCGACGGCGATTCAAAGATGAACATTTCAATTATTTAATCGAATTTAGAAGCTTACTTTTACTTGACAACCAATGAAATTACAAAGATTATGACATGGGAAAACTGTCAAGCTGTCAAATCCCATTTCTTTAAAAATATTATTAATTTACACAACAAATCATAATGATACTTTTAGATGACACTTCTGCCCAATTAGCATTTAAGCCCCCCATTATATAATATCACAGCAATATAAATAGAACATTTTACATTTTTACAATCTTTCATTACATTACACTACATTATATACAACAAGTATTAAAACTGCAATTGAATTGCCTTTTTAACAACTTGAATGTGTAATAGTAGGTCTTTAGCATACCAAGTTTACCCATTTTTCAAAAGGACAGAGACGAAATGTAGAAATTAATAATAAACGGTTTGTTTGTGCTCTATGATATAGAGAGTTTTTAGGACTTTTTCATCATTTTGACGGTTTTGGAAGTACACCATTTTCGCTTATAATTCAAGCACCTAAAAGTATTCAAGTGATTTAAAATGTATGACAAGTAGGCAATAATTATTTTATATAAATAGACATTAAATGGTAATTTGCGAACTATCGTAAGAGTTTTTAAAGCTAGAAAATTTAAAAAGTATACTATTACATTCGAAACATTCTAGAAAAATCGGAAAACAAAAAACATTATACTGGTGGTACGAGAAAATTAGAAATCCAGAGGGAAGGTCTTCCTAATGATGTAATTAAATATCATACAAATGCAGGTTTAACCATCATTTTTGTCAGTTTTTATGCGAAAAACGTGCTTCATTTAGACTGGATACTAACAATTCAACTACCTCTGAAAATAAAATTAAAGAAAATACTATATTTTTCGCATTTATACGCGACGAACCCCGCCTATCCTAATTAAAATATCGAAAATATTCTTAAAAAATTGAATTAACATTCAATATCATGGAAAATCTTACAACTAACAAGATATTTTGAATCGCAATTCAATTGACACCCTGTATATTGCAGCTGGACGCTTAAATAATCCAACTTACAAATGTATTCTAAATTGAATCATAATATTATCAAGCTAAAAATGATTTAATCAAGATTTTTGTACTTCAAATGTTAAAATTCTTATTAATGTTATTTAAAATACATGTAAAAGTCAGTTTGCAGGAAGCACGAAGCAAATACTGTTTACACTACAGATTAGATCAACGTCTATTCTTCCGCAACCTTTCAGAAGAAAATCTAAAGGAAAACGTTCCGGTATGCGAAAATCGCAGACCATAATACTATTATTGATTTAAAGTCTCTAATTGCCAATAATTTCTTGCTTTAATATTAGTGGCGTTTAGGCTACTTGATGAAATATACTTAGTTTAACAGCGTACGTTTCAGTTGCAAACCAAAGCTTTTCCAAAAGGAAAATTCCTACCCTAGTCGTGCTAATAATGCAAGGGTTATATGCTTACCGTTCAATGGCTCAGCGTGAGAGGGAGCTTCCAGCAGTATTTGCTGTATAATTTAAACTCTTCGAAGTCCTTGATCGTCGTTATGTGATTAAGTAAAGCTAAGAAACTTCCTATTTCAATCAAGTACCAACTAACGTTAATGGTTATTACAAATCTAATTGGTCGATGTTTAATATTTTTGCGCTTTCCACCTGCAAATAATTTTCCCTTACATTTCATTATATCATCAAGTATTGCTGTAAATTATAGTTAAGTATCTCAGGATAACGGGTTTTACAAAAACGAGAACCCCTAATCTAGCGGTTCGGTCGTCCGAACGTTCAACCAGAACAATGTAAGATTGATAGAGAATTTCAATTATGAAATCAGATATTTCAGATTCACGAAATTCAGTATATTTGTTTTGGAAAGTTCGCTTGTATAAATATATTTTTAAGAACCAAAAAAATGTTATTAAACTTCAAAATATTCCCCACTAAAAATATATCCCCTGTAATGAAAATACTATTTGTTCGCGTGGGATACGCCCTACGCTTTATATGATGCCGGTTCTTAAGTATAATGAATAATCTGTGCGGAACTGTAAGAAATACAAATTAAAATGCTGAAGGTCGTAGCAGCTGCATTATATATTTATAATGATTAGGTAAAATAAATAAATACTATTTAAACCTGTGGGCTACGCTCCACGCTTACTTCCTGAGAGAAATTATTATTAAACTGCGTGTAATTGCAAGATACACAAAGAAAAAGCTACAGGTTGTAGCAATATTATTATTTATTGAAAATGGTTAAGTAAAATAAATAAATACTATTTGAACCCGTGGGCTACGTGCCACGCTTTATTTGATGTGGTTCTTTAAGTATAATGAATATATAATCTGCGTGGAACTGCAAGAAATACAAATTACAAGGCTGAAGATCGTAGCAACTGCATTATATATTTATAATGGTTAGGTAAAATAAATAAATACATTATTTGAACCTGCGGGCTACGCTCCACGCTTACTTCTTTAAAAAAATAATTATTAAACTGCGTGTAGTTGCAAAATTTACAAAAGAAAAGGCTATAGGTTGTAGCAGTTGCAATATGAATAAAATGGTGAGGCACAATAAGTAAATACTGGTCGACCCCGTGGGCTACGTTCCACGCTTTATTTGATGCCGTTTTTTAAGTATAATGAATAATCTGTCTGAAACAGTAAGAAATTCAAATTACAAGGCTGAAGGTCGTAGCAACTGAATTATATATTTATAACGCTTAGGTAAAATAAATAAACCTGTCGGAAGCGCTCTACGCTAAGTTTTTCTAAAAAAAAAAATGATTATTAAGCTGTGTGGATCTGCAGATATACAAAGAAAAAGGTTACAGGTTTAATAATTGTATTATTTATTTAGAACCGTTAGGTAAAATAAATAAATACAGATTGAACTCGTTTGATATCTTCTAAAAAATAATGAATAAGCTGTGTAGATCTGTTAGATACACATACAAAGAAAAATGCAGATTTATTATCTATTCGTAATGGTTAAATAAATTAGATATATACTATTAGAACCCATAGGCTACGCTCCACGCTTTGTCTGATAAATGTTTTAAAAGTAATGAATAATTGGTGTGAATCTATAAGATAAAGTACAAATTATGTAACATGTATTTTAGACTGAATAAATCATGTAGAGGGTAAAACGTTCAACTAAGTTGTTTAAAATATAAAATTTTGAACATTTAAAAACCACGCTAGAACAGTAAAACACAAAAATAGTTTTGTAACAATATGAAGAAATTTGACCTGCGCTTATTTAAAAAAAAATATTATTGATCGAAAAATGTGCATTGTATCTACATTAATTCACGATAACATGAACACAATAAAATGCAGGTTGTTAGTATTATCACATTACTGCGATGCAAATCATGTATTCCTTCAATAAATTGAATTATATTTTGTAGGAATTTGGCTTTGCTAGAATTATACTTGTAGTATATTTTGTAAGAATTGTGTTGTACGCAAATTTTGGTATTTAAAGAAAAGCATTGGTTACTTATAGGTTCATTTTTATCCTGTGAACAGTATAAATTAAAACACCTGTTATAATATCTTAGCAAATTGATGTCATATTATACTATGCATGAGATGGTAATAGCTTTTATTTTTTTGTAGATGTCACAAAGTGTATACTCTTATTATATTCCAGGTGTCAACGAGATTAGGACGGAGCATCCATATTTATGTATTAATTTATTAACTCCTCCACTTGTCTTAACTTTTAGGCCAAATTGTTAAGCGTCCGTTATAGACATAAGGTAAATGTTTGTATATTCAAGAGCTATATGGCTGCTATGATACACCTACAAACTGTGCCACTTATATTGCATGGTTCAAGTTGTAACTTATAGGCGATTAAGTTGCGCATCGGTACTACTTTTGTAGCCACTGGTGCTACCGTAGTGTCAATATTATTTGAACTAAGTCACGAAATATCAGTTCCGGTTAAAATATATTCTAAGTGACTGACTTCAGAAACGCAAATTGGTTTCGGCTGTGTATTGTTTGAGAACCACTGATTTAACACATGAAAGTTCAGATGAACAGGTTTGCGTGCTTGCGAATACAAGCATTTTGTCTGTTTTTCTGCAATCAAAAATGTTGGTAAAAGCAGATTTTTTAGAACATTTTTGCAGCTATTTCATGGGACGTACGGCCTTACATGCCTTGCCATATAGGAAAAGTGGTTTAATCTTCTTGAATATCGACCGATACAGTTGCTAGAATGGAGTTGCTAACACAATCCCCGGACTATGTAAAACCTGTAGCAAAAATAACTAACATCGAAGAGAAAGCCTGAAAAAATGGATGAAATCGAAGCCCCTAGCAATGCTTGGCGTCACTTCATCTCTCAAGAAGGGCTTGGAAAACTTGTAACGTTCCGATTCTGTACGCCTCATTGTTTTGCTTTAGATTTTCATTTTCGCAATTTGGGTTGCATATATTTTGAATATTTTTGGATTTATTTGAATTTCGAACTCGTAACTTTTCGATTTGCATTCGTTTAACTTTTACTTGCTGGTCGTATGCTACGCGGATCGGGAAAGTTAGTTGAGAAATTCTCGTGGTAGTGCACGCTTCTTCGGTCTAGTTAGCTGTTGTAAGCTAGGGATGGGTCTCCCAATTTAAAACCGTAGTTGTTAGAGGAATTTTTCCTTATGCCGTCGTTCCTTGGGATTGTTTGGCCTCTTTGGAGGAACGCTAGGACGTGTATAAGAGTTAATTTTCCTGGGGTTTTTGCCCAATTTGATTGTGCCCTTGACCTAGAGGTTCCCTTATCGCCGAAAATGTCATCGTTCGGTAAGAACGATATTTAAGCTTTTGTTTGTTTGTTATTGCAATTTCCCTTGAATTGATTTAGGCGTCTTTTCCCGTATGGACTACGTTTGGAAATTATTCCCGCTCGAGTCTTCAACATTTAATTGGATTTATCTTGCATTCATGGTCATCTTGTTCAATTTGAAGCAAAGCAGACCTAGCGAACGTTCAATGGATTCGTTTATCGCAGAGAGCAGCGAAGTTCGAAGCATCGATATCAACAATGTGTTTCCACGGGTATGTGCGCTTGATGGTAATGTTCCGTGCTAATAACAATTTGAATTTTTGAACTTATACCAGGTGCGTTCATAAATCCATACTTCTCATGTTTAATTTGGAAATTGTTGTCAGACTTTTGTTGTAATTTAAATCTGTACTTTTCATGTTTAATTTGGAAATTGTAGTCAAACCTTTTTTTTTGATATAATTTAAATTTTGGAAAATATTGCGAAAGGTTAAAATTTTATTGAATTACATTGTTAGATTTATTATGTTTGAATATAGGTATTGAGTAACGAGATCTCGTCGACTTCGAATACTTGGTAATTTAGTCGCGTTGTATAGATTTGTAATTTTGATTATTATAATAATTTGAATTTGTTCTTTCGCTTTATTGCTTCCCGTAAATTGTCTTGCCGATTTTTATAAATACTTTTCTCTGTTAATAATTTTGTGTGTTACCATGTTGTTAATCTTCCAGTATGTTGATCTTGTTGTCGTTTGCTGTGCATTAAATGTTTAATTGTCTGGACTTTCTCGTTTGATTGTGTTTTTCTTTCCCCATAGTTTTTCTAAGTTAGCAATCGTCAAAGGTAAGTTAGATTCCAGGAAGATTCCTGTTTTATCCATCGTGACATCGTCGAGGGCTAAGGTTAATATTTCAAAACAGGTGGCGCCTAGGCTTTTTATTTAACCCCTCCTTCTTCGACTGTAGCTGGTGGACCCTTACTCTCGACACCTGAAACTTACCGGTAGTTTTTTTTATTGCCTTAGTAGTCAGTATTATTGTTGTTGCCAACTAGGCGTTACAAACTAGCAAATTCCAAGCCAAATGGGTACAAATATAAAGTATTAAATTATTCTAATATACTTATTTCTTGCAATACCGCAGGTTTTAACATAAATTACAATAGTAAACTAACAGTATGAAATAAAACAGCAGTCCCAAACAATATAATTATTGTGCCTTGAAGCAGGGAAAACATTTTTCAAAAATAAGAGATCGTGGCATGACCTGTTGATAACTGTTGTGACATTTGTTTATAACAGGCGATAACTTCAGACACTGTATTAAAGGGGGATTTCTTTCTAATACTAGGTTATAAGTCAAACAGCAGTGAGCACGTGCCGATTCTATTGTAGACGTAAATCCGTATTTCAGTATTTTTTTGTGAGATTTACGGTCGTATACTTACCTTTCACTCTTGCCTTAGAATGAGATGTACGTTAAAACTATGTATTTACTACAGTCACTGCGCTAATCTTTTATCGAGGAAGCTATATGCAATATAGTACAGATAAAAATTATGAAACATTATTGTTCAGTATCTATAGAATTATATAAATTTTACCAAGACACAATATCTGTCAATAGGGGTGGATAAGCCACAAACTATATTAGGCACGGGCGAACACTGTTATGTTATTTTCGAATTCCCTACTGTATATGAATAAATTTATTATTTCTTTTGTCGCTTCGTAAGAATTGGTTACATTGCGTCTTTAAAGAATTAAGCATTGTTAGGCATGCTCGTATTTTTCGTCTTGGATTGATTTATGAACAAGGGAGTCCCAGTTGTGTTCAAGGTCCCCTTTGTACGATGCTTTTTGCCGCGCTGGCGGCGCCGCTAAAAAGGCATTTCTCGGAATTCGCTTGTTTTGCTGCTTGGCAACAGTGCACCTGCACGCGATATTCTTCTAGAACATTCGAGAAGCTTCTAGTATTCCTAACGTAGTGTGCCCATATGTCATGCAATCTGTGGAGGGGAGTGCAGCTTGCCATTGCTTTTAGTTCAGTGCCGTTTAGAACTTGGTGGCCTCCGGTTGTCCGAATTTTCCATCCATCGGCAGCTGTAATTACAAATTGTATTTTGAGTCAGTAACAGACAGACGCTCGTACCCGGCGGTTGGATCGTTAC
>JABXWE010047536.1:0-12799 GCA_014611495.1 Limonius californicus
CATACAAGTTTATTTAAGATTTTATTATTAAATTTTTACCCTCGAGTAAATCCTGAGCAGAGGCATATCAAAAATGTTTAATTCCGATACTCATGTAAATTTTTTTAAGTCGTATCCTGAAAAGTCATGAAGAGGTTTGCTCCCATAAACTAATAATATTTATTAAAATTAATCTTACGGATATTTTAAACCTAAATATTTCCAAATTCAAAACAGATGTAACAAATACTTACTAAAAAAAAAACTGTACACTATACCGTTCAATTTAAAAAAAATTAAAGTTTTACGTATTTTGTTTCTATTTTTTCTTCCACTGGTACTGTTGTGTTCATTTGATTTTGCCGACTCATTTGAATTAAAGTTTCAATTTAATTGCCGTTCTTAAGTCGATCGCTATTTTATTCTTTTTAAGATTGAGTTATGGGAGGCCACTTTGGCAAAGCCTTTGAAAGTTCCCTTTGTAAGCTGGATTTGCCGATCGAAAACAATTCTTGGGATTCTGTGTTGACGGGAAGGCCGGAATCGCACGTGATAAATTGTTCTAGAATTAATATAGCACCATATTTCGGACGACGATCAGTAGGAAGACGCCAAAACTCTTGGTTAAAAGATCTGAGAAGATGGTTCGGGTGTTCATCCGCAGCAATCTTCCGAGCTGCAGTTTCCAAAACCACAATAGCCATTTAAATCGCCCACCTTCGACAGGAGACGGCGACATAAGAAGAAGAAGAATTTCGCAATATGATGAAATCTTCCAGCTTTTGGGTGTTCGCGTTTCGTTCTTTCTTCAGTCGATTTTAACATCTGTTTCTGCCCGGTTGCTTACGATAAGCGCCGTAATCAAGTACTGTAGGGGCGGCTTGGGTTTTTGATGGGTGTCCATCGCGTGAATTTCGTAACGCTGTTATCACCGAACCATCTACAAGTGTCGGATTAAAGAAACACGCTGGAATTTTAACCCTTTGAGGGCAATTCATTACGAATTTGCTGATCGCCTTTGGCGGATTAATATCGAGCCCATTTCCTGTCCCTCTGATTGTGCCGCGGTTGCGATAAACGCATTGAAGTTTTGGCCCTTAACGTTGAAACCATTCGATCTAGTCTTCGGGGACGTATGTGCGGATTTTTCCTGCACCTTAAGAACACCCCAAAATTGTGCCTCTCTCTCTAGTGCCTTCAACGAAAACTAAGGTAAAAGAAATTGTTTATGGTGTTGTGAAAAACTTTTTCAAATTTCAAGTGTTGAACCTTTTTTTGATGCGACAACAAGCGACCTCCTGTTAATTCTAAAGATCAATCATAAATAGTATTTTTTTTGCAAACTCAGACGCCACTGGCTGCGTAGATTTTTTTTAAGAAATTAAATATCGCAAGCCACTGACGGCGAGCCTTTTTCAGTTCGAACGTTCCAACAAAATCTTGTATTATTTAACCATACATATTACCATTTTCAATGTAATCCTTATATTTTTTTTTGTATCATGTCAGTGATCTAAAAGAAGTTGAATTATATTTGTCTTGAAATTTACCATACTTATCTTTTATTTTTGTGTATTTTTATCTTTGTATGCATGAACTTTGCAAGCTTTACATATAGGAGGAGGCACAATAAAGGTGAGTTCGATCCCCGTAAGCTGCTGGCTCTTCGGCCTTCCACGAGAACTGGTAATCTGCTGTGATTTGGAAGGTGGCGTCCGTTAATTTTGACCTACCCTGTACACAACTAGATAGATTTCTCTCCCGTAAACGGTTTCCGTGAAGCCCCCCCCCCCCTACTCTTCTGAGCTAAGCTGTAGGCCTTTTTCCACCTATCCTGTTGCGGGTCGACGAAAAAGCTCGTTTGACCCGTAACAGTACCTATCCCTTTCGGATGTTGGCGATCACTAGGGCAACCCTTATTTTACCCGTCCCACTGTTGTTGTGTTAAACCATGTTCGGAAGTTCTTCTTTTCCCGTCCACTTTCCCTTGTAGAATCAGTTGCAATAGCTCATATCACTGGCCATTTCTCATGATTCAGTATTGTCAAAATGCGTCGGCATAGCCACAGTTCAAATGCTTCGGGCTTCGTATATGAAGCTTTCGCCAAACTCCATATACCAGTACCAGAAAGATCTAGCATCTCAGTAATCTGATCTTCATCTGCAATGATAAATCGTGGCAGATAAATAGCGTTGACATCTTCAGAAATGCTGTCGTGGCGAGCATCTTTCCCAGCGAGCAACCGGTGGCGAGCAAGTGGTGGTGAGCAAATGACCTAGAACCAACGTATACATACCTGCGAAACAACAATTAATGAAAAATGGGATCAATCACTATAAATCAAATGCCGAATAGAAATATCCAGAACCGCATTTCTGAAGATGTGAAAGTCTAGGTCATTTGCTCACCACCGATTGCTCGAAGGCCAACTTACTCGTATTACTAAATATCATTGCATCAACGCAGAAAACTACTTCATATTTTGTTAGGCGCCGTCGTTTGTAAAATAATTTAGCACATCTTTTGATTCATAATTAAAACATTTCTTTTATTTCTATGTACAATAGGCATAGAGACAGTATTACTTGTTTGAATGAGGTTTTTATATTTTAAGGAAGTATTTGTTTCTACCAAAAACTGTGATCTATGTGTGTGTTTGAGTATATGGTCGTGGATTTCGTGCAAACGGTTGGTGCTATTTTATAATGTAGAAGTTTGTAGAAAATGGAACAAATTTGAAATAATTTTGGAACTGAAGGCGGAAGTTATGTATGTTCCTTTCTAGTAATTCGCAATTTTAATACTGAAACACTAGGACAAATCGAATCATTTTTTGGAATAAATTGCTTATCGAGCATCTGTATGTCGAGCAATCGGCGTGGTGAGTAAATGGTTGTCGTGCAGAAAGATTCGCCGGCAAACGGCAGGCGAGCAAACAGTGGCAACCAAGCGGGCAGACACCGTGTACGTCTGTACTCTATCTATTGATTGAATTTTCACTTTGAGTTGGCCAGGCTGGTTGTTTCTTTTGGAGATTGTCATAAACTTTGTTTTCTTTATATTAAATGAAAGTCCGTATCTCAGTCTGACATCCACTACTCCGGTCATTAACTCCCACACTATCTGCAAACAGTATTCATAGATCCGCATATCTTGTATAATTTATCTACTCTCCATTTTAATACCAATGTCGACGTCTTCTAACACACCTTGCAAAATTTGCTCCGAGCATATATTAAATAGTCTCCGTAACAACACATATCGCTGACGGACACCTCGTTTGATCTTAATATCCTTCGAGTTTTATTCTCGAATGCCTATGGGAGATGTTTAGTCCCACTATACGTTGCTAATAATTCTCAGATCACAGTCTTCGATCCCAACCGCTTTCAGTATCTCTATAAGTTTATTGTTTCTTACGTTACCAAAAGATTTCTGATAATCAATGAATATCATGAACATCGATATCGACATCCTTGCATCTTTGGAAGGGGACTTCAAGACTTGTTCTCGTCTTACTCAAAATTCCAAATTACGTGCGACTGATATGTTCTTCCCGTATGCTATAAATTTTCTGATAGATTATTTTTAGGAAAACTTTCAGGAGCGAACTTATTGGACTGACGGTGCAGAAGTCGCTACAGTACTTGGCGTCCGATTTTTTAGGCAGTAGCATAACTTTGGTATTTGTTCACTAGAATATCTCTTATTAAATACTTCTGTTAGCCAACTAATGCCCTCCGCGTCAAATAATTTAAAGAGTTCGCTGTGAACATTGCCCGGCCCAGGAAATTTGCCTTATGCCATGAACTCTTCAACTCTTTAGGTTGTTTTGGTATATTATCCTCAAACACTTTCGATAAATACGTTGTACAGGTCCATTTTTACTTATTGGTTATTAATAATTTTTGTCACCGTTATTATGCAATTTCTCAACTGTATTGGGTTTATATACATACAGGGAATTATTAGTTTAAGTATACATTGCCTATGTATACTTTTAAAAAGAACGCATCAATTACGCCTATTATGTAGGCAACCAACTGTACAGAAAACTAAAGCATGCTGTGGCCAAAATATTCAAATTAATTCAAGTTTATAAAATAAAATTAGTCTTTATTTAGTGTCTTCTTGAATTTTTTATACAACCATGTAGGTTCAGTAAAGACGAAAATGTGGAAATTCTAATGTGGTATCAGAATGGTAACAGCTTAAGAACTGTGAGAGACATATTTTCACTGAAATATCTAGAAAGACCTATTCCTTGTATTCCAACCATACAAACAATTGTTAGAAAATTTAAATCAGAGGGATGCTTAATAAATTCCCATAAAATAAGAACTAAAAGTAATCACGTTTTAACCGAAGAAATGAAATTAAATATTTTATGCTACGTTGAAGAAAACCCCATAGTATCACTACGAGAAATGGGTTCACACTTTAAACTTTCTAAAACCTCGGTATTTATAACACTAAAAAAATTTAAATATTATTATTATTAATTTAAATTGTACACATTTTCTAATCACCAATGACTATTCGATGAAGACAAAGAAAAAAGAATAATCTTTTGTGAAACATTCTTTAATTTGTTAATGAACATGAATACATTTTAAATAAGATAGTTTTTAGTGATGAAGCAACTTTCACAATAAATGGAGAAGTCAATTCACAAAATTTTCGGTTTGTGTTATAATTCCTCATCTATCCACTATCCATTATCCTGCTAATCTTATTTCTTAGATATTGGTCCCGCACTAACCGCTATTTACAAAACTTAACTCACAGTCAATACATTGGAAAAGTTAACGTATGGTCCCTCCGCATTCCA
The DNA here is from genome assembly GCA_014611495.1 of Limonius californicus. Taxonomy (NCBI): domain Eukaryota; kingdom Metazoa; phylum Arthropoda; class Insecta; order Coleoptera; family Elateridae; genus Limonius; species Limonius californicus. The sequence continues at coordinate 4,812 of JABXWE010047536.1, forward strand.
CGAATGCTCTAAACAACTTTCTAAACGGCAAGTTTCCAAGACATTCGGTCCCGTACCGTGGCCCCCGCGTTCTGCAGATTTGTCGCCCAATGACTTCTTTGCTTGGGGATAAATGAAATCAAAAATTTATACAAATATTCCAATACAAAGTATTAATGAATTAAAAGATCACATACGTACCGAATGCTTGAATCCTGACTTTCTTGTGAATGTTGTGCGTGCTGTTCAACACCGTTTAGGTTATTGTTTAGAAGTAGAAGGTGACCATTTCGAATACTTGTTGTAACTGTTGTTTTTATTTTAGTTTCCGTTTTCTCTCATTGGTGTTTAATGTTTTACAATAATAATCGTCGTTGTTGTTCCACTCATTTTGATTTACCTATTTAATATAAAAACTGCATCGAACACAACCTTCATAGAAAAATAATTCACAACTACAGTGACGTTTGCTTCCGTTTCTTAGTTTTGTGTACAGTTTGTTGCCTACGTAATAGACGTAATTGATGCGTTCTTTTTCAAAGTATATATAGACAATATATACTAAAAAGAAACATTCCCTGTATATTGATTTTCGTGTGCATATTATATGTATCATATTTTTGTTTCAGAGCATTATCTTTTGGCCAGTTCTCCTCTGCTGTTCTTATTTCTTGTTTTATGGGTCTCATTCAATGCTTTTCAATCTTATTTCATTATTTTTCATTTTCCTTCGTTCATCCGTAAGTTCCAGTATCCTGTCTGCCACCCAACTTTTGCTTTTCACATATTTATCGTCCAAGTGCCCGTCCCCGATTTCATTAAAGCAACTATTTCAATGATTTTCTGTGTTATTTGATTCTTAAAGATTTCTACGTTTTTCAGATTTTCGTTTTGGGCGTTCCATCGTTTTCTAATTAATTTTCTTATAGCTTTCTTAAGTTTGATCTCAAATCTTTCAACCATGGGACAATAGTTTGATGATATAGTAGCACCAGGGTAGACCGTAACTTAGAGCAGTGATTCTCAACCTGTGGTCCGCGGACCACTTGTGGTCCGCGGGCCTTTTTCATGTGGTCCGCGAAGCGAACATGAACACTATGAACTTTTTAGGCCTTCAACTACTGATTTATTTCATTTTGGTTCACATTTTTATATAATAAGTTTAATTAAATTCATAGTTATTACGGATTTGCATATTTGTATACATGTGAATAGTTAGTTTGGACTTAAAGTGTGTGCATTAATTTGAATTCATATCAATATGTCTTTTTATTTTATAATTACTAAAATACGTTGATAAAACTTCAGGTTTCATTTCATTTTACCGAGTGATATGTGTGAATGTATAAATAAGTAGCGCTTATTTATAATGTTCTATGAGCATGACATTCAAGCCTAAAGACTTGAATTTACCATCATATTACAATTTGAGCAAATAGTAGCAAATACAAACAAATGTATAAAGTAAGTTTAAATATTTTCTTGATAAATATAGAAAAGAAAGAAATTTAATTTTAACTAGGGACTAAGAGTTTTCATACTTTTGGAGGGATGGCCGATTGATTTTATATCGATACCCAATTTCTGTTACATATATGAACTGTGAATGGCTGCCAAAAAAACAATATTCTCATGAATCATTTAAAAGCGACGTATGTAACTGTTGTGTAAATATTAATTCTATCGTATGTGGTCCGCCTAGGATTCTGAAGGGTACTAAGTGGTCCCCAGTAGTGAAAAGGTTGAGAACCACTGACTTAGAGGCAGCTGTTACTTAATCGTCTATTTATAATTATATAATCTGTTTGGTTTCTAACTTTGTCCATGATAACCGATAAATTATCCGTTTCTTTCTTTCCCAATCTTAGCGTTTAAGCTACCAATATATACCGTCATATCTTGTTGGTTAAATTGTTTAAGTATATCTGATAGGTGTGGTGGTAGCTCAGTTGGTAGAGGGCTCGCTTTCTGAGTAAAACGTCAATTCTAGTTTGGGTTCAAAACCTAAGCATTACTGTGCAGATTTATAAAAATCTTGTCTGCAACCCACCACACACAATATTCCAATCCAGGTTGCAACCATGGGATTTTAATGCTAAAAAAAATCTCTTGAATTTCTGTCGTTCGGATTCCACGTTAAACTGTAGGTCCCCCGTGTTTCTACCTTAGCGATGAGGAGAAACCCGTAGCAGAGAAGAGGCCGATGCCCAGCAGTGGGACGAAAAGGTTATCAATGATTATATGATAGTGACATAGAATTTATCTATTTCCCCATCTAATCCATCGGCGGTAGGGACATATACTTGAACAACATTTATTTTCTCTGGGCTGCTGTTTAGTTGAATGAACAGCATTCTTTCTGATATTGGTGTAACATTTGTGACATGCTGTTGTTATTTTCTTAGATAATTAATATCATACCGCATATTTTTATGTTCATTTGATTTTGCCACTTCATCTGGATTAAAGTCATATTTTAATTGCCGCTCGGTAGCGGATTACCTTATTGTTATATCCCAAATACAGTTTTAGTGAACCTTTTGTTGTTACCATGAAAAATTGCTGATCAATGTTTTGTCTGCGCGCTTGGCCCTGGACGCTTTATGCGAATTTACGTGTTAAATTATTCCACAATTATTGCACCGTATTTCGCAATGTAGTGAAATATTTTTGGCGTTGCGTTTCCTCTTCAGTCGACTCTCCACCTTTGCTCGGCCCGGTCACCCCCACTTCGTATACCGTAGAAAAATTAAGGAAAAAGAGTGGACGCTAGGCTTTGGGAGTGAACTGACGTGTTTTTTGTTTTTGATACCGGGTTGTGTCGCAGCTCTTCTGCTAATTGAGTTATCGTTTCGTTTTTTGCATTAGGCAAAAGAATCTTCGACTTGCGTCGGATTAAAAATATTAGCAGAGTGTCAGCTTTGTGCAAAAACAATTCAGTGAAATTGTTTTCTCGACTGTGTCGGATAACAGCGATCAAACCCGTGGAAATTCTGTTCTTCGAGCTGTTTTAAGTGATCCCCCCGTCAAGCGGCGGAGATATTGAAGTCTGAAATTCCACCTCTTCTCTCTCGACGTCGAAGAAGCCCTGTCAGAAGCGATCCAATCTTCAGGGCCATACCAGCGAATTTTTCCCGCTTCCCGAATATCTTAGGGACACCCCAGCTGTGCCTCTCTCCCTCTGCTCCCTACCGAACAACACTAAAGTAGGAGAAATTCCAATTGTGTGGTGAAAACTTTTTTACAAGTTAATCTCCAAGTGTCAAGTGCTGAACCTTTCTTTTCCGACGTAAAGCGACCTTCAGTTGCCAGTTGCTCTTTATTCTTTGGTTAAGTAAAGGGTAATCATAAATTGTATTAAATTGTAAACTCCGACGCCACTGGCTGTGTATATGTGTGCTAAGAAATTAAATATCGCAAGCCACTGACGGCGAGCCTTTTTTTCAGTTCAAACGTTCCAACAAAATCTTGTATTATTTAACCATAAATATTACCATTTTCTATGTAATCGTTATAATTGTAGTATCATGTCAGTAAACTAAAAGAAGTAGAATTATATTTATCTTGAAATTTATCAATCTTTTATTTTTGTGTGTTTTTTATCTTTGTCTCTATGAACTTCGCAAGCTTTATATATAGGAGGAGGCACAATAAAGGTGAGTCCGATCCCCGTAAGCTGCTGGCTTCTCGGCCTTCCATGAGAACTGGTAATCTGCTGTGATTTGGAAGGTGGCGACCGCTAATTTTTACATGCTCTGTACACAACCAGGAATATTTCCTCCCGTAAGCGGTTTCCGTGAACCACCCCTACTCCTCTGAGCTAAGCTGTAGGCCTGTTGCCACCTATCCTGTTGCGGGTCGACGAAAAAGCTCGTTTGGCCCGTAACAATATGCTAATTGTATTTGTTTCCAGAATAGTGGGTGCACTTTGTGATCGTTAATTGTGCAGGACCATTATGTCTATTCCAAGTCTAGTTCCTGCCTAGAATATTGCTTTTATATTCCATCTACATATTTTAAGTCCTCCGGCTTATCTTTAATGTTTTTTTTCTCATGTAGAATCTACAGGGATTTTGCTGGCCGACCACCTAGGAAGCCTTGCCCTCTTAGTTTCCGAGTCCGTGATCAGCATTTCCTTCAACTTTGTCCTCTATTGCCATTTTCTTATATATTCTTTATACATATTTGCCCATTTTTTCTAAATCTTGGAAGTTAGTTTTTAGCCAAAAATTATTGTCGTGGCAAAAACAGAAACACTTAAAAAAATTCAAATCAAAACTATTGCAAATAAATAAGCATCGGGGTATTTTTATTTCTAATCAAATCCTCTATATAACTTTGTAAATATACAAAATAGAACCCATTTGTGGGCAAGATCTTTTAGCAAAAAATAAACCATCTTAAAAAGGATTTTTTCAGGCAGACGAATTCATAAAGTTTGGTCTGTTTATTCGATATGTTCCACATTTTCCTTTTAAAAACCTGGTTATTTGAAAAATAAATTTTCAAGCTTTTGTGGGAAACTTTAATCTAGCAGAAACATTCATATTTAACAATTGGATAATTTTACATAATCCAGTCTTTTTCTGTCCACAAAAATTTATATTATTTGAATTATTCAAGAAGCAATTTTTTTGGTATAAGTGTTTTCAGGGTTTAATTCTAAGTCAGGGTGAGTTAACATTTTAATATTTTTAATAATATGTTCATCCCTTTTCCAACCCTGCTTGTTCATTGAATTAGTTACACTATCAAAGGCATCAAGCTCAATATTACGTCTGCAGGATTTGGAGTATTTATTAAAAGCAAATTGGACATATTATGACGGGGATTCGCTAAATTAAGGGCGTTAATGCGTATAATAGGTTTACACCCCTCAGTTATTATTTTAATATACGATATTTTTCTGCGCATTTATATTAAGTATTTAAGCTCCTTATCCGTATCCCTTAGACACGTTACAACAACATACGCAAATTAAAACAATATACGCTGAAAGTTATTCTTTTTATATACTTATTTTTGGGTACCCCACAGTTGACTTATTTAAAACACAATATTTGAGTTATTCTCTATATTAAACGGGCAAACTTTTTTCTGCTTTTAAACGACTAAGTGCCTGATGGATCTCATTATACAGCCTAATAACTCTGATTTGTTTTGGTTAGGGTTGTCACAGCTAATAAAGTAGGGGTGACAGTAAACCCTCTTGCATCAGGAGTCAAAATATGTGCAAGTGTACAGCAACAATATGGGGTGCATCTTCTATTGCAGAACGTTCTGATTTAATAAATTCTGACTCGAAAGCAAACAGATGTCGCCCAAGGAACGTTAGGGTCCGCGTCGCAGGAATTTTCATAATTGAAACAATTATTTGCACACGTTTAAGCACTTTCGTTTTCTATTTTTTAAAGTTAAAAGAATGTAAACAAAGCTTGCACTACGTACCTATTCAAAAAAGATATATTTCATGTTTTATTTCAATCGGAGGCGTCGTTAGTTTATTTTCCAACTGTAGCTTGCGCCACCTTAGATATTTTATTTAAAACTTAACATAATACCTATTTATGTAACTAGTTATAAAAATGGTTATTTTGTGTAACGAAATGGAATATTTGCAGGACGAGCGAGCGTAGCGAGCGAGATTCTGCAAAATGACAACCGCATATTTTATGGACCGATGAAGCTTCTTTCACACGAGATGGTATCAATAATTATCATAATTTTCATGAATGGGCTGCAGAAAATTCTCATTTAAGAAGACGCTCGCATTTTCAACATAGATTTAGTGTTAATATAATAACTGGTATTCTTCGTCTGACTGGACCATTTTGAACTGCCACACCGTTGGAACGGTGAGAATTGCGAATATTTTCTAGAAAACTCTTTACCTATTACTGGAAGATGTGCCATTAAATATTAGACGTGCAATGTGGTATCAACATGATGGGACACCAGCACATCAATGTCTTCGTATTCGAGCTTGCTTTAAAGCACATTTTCCGAGAAAATGGATTGGAGTAGGAGGACCCGTAGGATGACCACCGCGTTTGTCGGACCTTACTCCATTGTTTATACAACTGAAGTTCACACGGTAGAAGAATTACGTCAAAGAATACAGCAGGTTGCCGATAGTATTAGGAACAACCCAGCAACCATATTAAGAACGCAGCGATCTCTTCTGCGACGTGCAGCTTTGTGTATCGAACGCAATGATAATTTTGAACATTTCTTGTAAATAAAATGTATTAAAACAAGATTTATTTCATAAAATTCTAACTAAAATTTTAGCCATATAAATTATGAAATAAACAATAACTCGTTAAGGGTTACGTTTAGGACATACGTTTATATGGACTTTCCAACTCTAAATAAGTTCTGGAATTCATCTTTGAAATATTGCCGGTACGTTTTGGGACACCCTATATACCTGTAAATATAAAATTAGGTACCAAAAAGAAACATTCAAGATTAATTAATAAATATAATTGTTTGATGAACACACAAAACTATTTAATATTAGAAAAATCTTCATGTATACAAACAAATATTGCTATCTACTTATAAAACAAGAATTGTTTTTCCTAATATTTATAAATATTACAATGAATAAAATAATCTTAGCTTACTATAAATTATCTCTAGAATATAATCCTGTAGGAATCTGTCGATACGCAAATTCGAATAAGGACCATACTTCCTAAAATTATAATATCTTTGTAATCATTACATTTTTCCAGAAGTTTTTACCTATTTTTATTTTCAGGTACTCAAGATCTATACGGTGCATACAATCAATTAGCAGCTCCTCCATTGTAACAAGCTATGCTTATAATAAAACAATAATGATTTAATGATTACATTATTATTGGCGGTGTTTATTATAACGTGCTTATTAGGTACAGGTTGATGACCAACTGACAAAAGAATCACTTAAGCCTCCAGCGCGTCTGGTAGAAATCATGCAATTATTGAAACAGGGTCCAAATTGAAATGTTATAAATTAAATTGTCATTTAAAAGAAAAAAGCATGCAACGACTGTGAACTAGCCTTTATTTATGAATGCATTATTTATGTTGGTAGTAGTAGTAGTAGTAGTTTTGGTTATTAATGGCCCGACCACTTCTGGTTGTTAAAGGTACATTTGATGTTCGTGAACTATTTGCTTCTGAACCAGATGTTTCGGGCATCATTCCATTACTAGGCACAGCTACAGGATTTTTGATTTCCACCGAGGGCATTGGTTCATCCACATTACAATTATTATTTGTGCTTTTGTTAAACGAGGCCTCCACCACTACTGAGTTATTAGCGTTAACAATGTTTTCATTTCGATTAATTTGAGGTGGAGCCACTACTTGAATTTCTCTTAAATTATCCGGGGCATTGTTCCGATTGCTTTTTACATTTTATTCAAATAACAATTCGGTAGCATTAAAATCTGTGTTTGGAGTTTTAGCAATAAAACGCCGATTGCGTCTAGAATGATTGTTAAAACAATCCTTGATGATGTATGAGCGATCGTTAACAGTTGCAACTATAGTTCCATGATTCCACTCTTTCCCGTTTTTCTTAAAAATAACCACATTATCCACGTTCAATACCGGTAATGACTTAGCGTTCCGGTCATAATATTTTTGCCTTTCCTTTTTTTTGGTTTAATTTCTTTTTAATTTCCGCTTCGTTAATATTGTTTCTGACCAACATCGAATCCGATACTGGCAACTTGGTTTTAACAAGCCTACCAAAGAACAATTCCGAAGGAGTAATATGCATGCCGTTAAAGGTGTTGTTCGACATCATTCGCTTCAAAACAGCGCTTAAATATGTTTTTTTGCAATAGTTACGCCTTTTTCAGCCATACCGTTGCTTTGTGGATATCTTGGACTCGAAAACTTTAGTTGAATATTGTACTCAACAGAAAAACGTTCGAATTCAGCCGATCCAAATGGACTATTGTCACATTGATGACTGTTGGATATCCTAGTTTATCAAATAACCGACACAT
>JABXWE010047537.1:0-11024 GCA_014611495.1 Limonius californicus
CATAGCATTTTTGAATAGAGAATGAAAAGACCTTTCAAATGAGTTCTCACAAGCCCCTACTTCCAATTTAAAAATTTGGGGGTTGCAACTGTCACTTAGAGGGAGTTGAATTTAGGGCTGACATTTTTACGTTGCACGATGTCACTTCATAATCTAAAACTAACGTGTCTCGGGGTTTTTTAAAAATATGCACAATATATGAGATACCGAATTTATTCTATTTGGCTGTTCCACACTATATACAGATACAAGAGTAGCTATTGGGAAAAGAGCGACAAAAGCTTTACACGGCTACTGTATGGAACTGAAATGTGGCAGCTGTCAACACCAGTTAGGCTTCAGAACAGTAGAATTAGACTACATGAGAAAGTGTCTACGATCACAAAAAGAGGTACGATAAGGACTGAGGAAATCTGGAGAAGAGTTTATAACGAGAAATTTAGAAAATTGGGCACTCCGTTTGACGAATGCCAGATGACAGGTGGCCGAAGAAACTGACGCAATGGTCTCCGAGGGGAAAAAGGACAAGAGGTGGACTAGCACCGGGATGGAGAACCTACATAAAAATGACAATGGAGGAGGAAGATGGGCAAGACAGAGAGCTATAGAAACAAAAAACGGCAAACCCGAGGGGATAATAGCCGAAGAATAAGTAAGATGAACCAATATAAAGTAAAATTAACAGCATAATCGGATGATCCACCATTCATGAACCGTCGGTTAATAGCTCCACCAATGTCATTAGTCATATCAAGTAGTGCGGTACAACAAATATGTCCAAGTTTAAATCCCGATTTGTGTATTGGTATCATTTGATTTGCGGTTAGATGACAGCGTAGGTAACATTCAACAACCTTTTCTAAAACTGTAAATAAGGTTGGCAATATACTTATCGGGCGTAAATCTTTGTAATGTATCGGAGTCGAAGCTTTTCACAGAGGAGTTACATGGGTCTTTTTCCAGAAATACGAAAAAACAGAATTTAATAAACATTAGTTTATAATAAACATAAAATAATAAAATACTTTAATGGGTTCTATACATTCAGAAGATATGCATTTCAAATTAAACGACCAAACTATAACTGGTTCACGATGAATTTAATCAAATACACAGAGCGTAAACAAACGCTGTGGATTCGCCTGTGTCATCATAAATTTATTGAGAGCAAACGGCATGAATAATATAAAACTGGGATGTACTATAACAGTGTCTTCTTCTTTGAGTGCTTATTCGTTTACGAGACGTAGCAATCTTCTCTCCCATGCCTGTAATGCATGTTTTAAAGTACCACGGATATAGAGGACCAACAGCATAACAAGAGCTCCGAACCACGGGAACTGTAAACACTTCTACTCCAGAGAAGATTTACTAGGCTCAGTACCTCGCTGAGTTTGCCACTGCTTTGCGAGGGAGAACGGTCGTTAAAAATCCGACATTTCTATACTGGGAATGGAACAACAGATCTTCCGCGTAGAAGTTGAACATGCTAACCTCTAGCTAACGGCCGCGCCGCCTCAGTAGTATTTTAAAAATATAAAATATTTTGACAGTTTGAAATTTCAATAATTGTAAACATTGATTGTACATGATAGCCTATTAATATATCTCCTCTTAAAATTAGTTGATAATTATGATATAAATAAAAATGAGATTATGTGGCTTTGAACCATCCGGTAGCACACTATAACATCAACAAATAGTTAATTGAATAATGGTATTTAATTAGCGTAATTTAAATATTCCAAAACTCTATTACTGTATGAAATACATTATATATGATATTTTATTAGCGTACTGAAATATTTTCTTAAATTATTGTTTGGATGTCTTTCCAGTTTACCAAAGTAGGCACTTATAAGTTTTTTGATTTCTTCAGTTACGTAGGGGATTTTTAGGTCGCAGTGGAGGGTTTCGTTTCTGACATACCACGGAGCGTTGGCAATGTTGCGTAGTGTTTTGGATTGGAATCTTTGAAGAATCTTCGTGTGTTATGCTTTGGCACACCCCCAGAGTTGGATCCCGTAGGTCCATACCCGTTTTAATATAACTTTATAAAAAAGTACCTTATTTGATAACTAGAGTTGAGAACGTCTGCCGATTAACCAATCCATCTGTTTAATTTTAAGATCTATTTGTTTTCTTTTGTCTTGATATGTGTGTTCCAACAGAGTTTCTGGTCTAGATGTAGCCCAAAATATTTAGTTTAAGTTTTTACAGGTATCTGAGCATCGTTGATTGTTAATTGCAGACAAACCGCATGTTTGTTGGTAAACGTTATTTGTGCAGATTTGTCGTTATTGATTGTGACTCTCCACTTTTTGAACCAATCTCCCATTAGGTTAAGGTGGGCTTGTAAATGTTCTGCTGCAGTTTCTGCTGTATTGTTGACAGATAGAACAGATGTGTCGTCGGCAAAAGTAGCTGTTACGGTATTTTCAGTAGTGGGGATGTCCAAATGTTCGATGTATGTATTAGATAAAGGATCGGTCCCAGTACGCTGCCCTGGGATACTCCAGCGGTAATTTATTGATAGCTTGAAACCGCACTATTTATTTTAACTTGATACTTTCGTTCGTTTAAATAGGATTTTAGCACAAGATACAATTGGTTTGGTAGGTGAAATTTAAGTTTGTAAAGTAACCCGTTATGCCATACCTTATCGAAAGCTTGCTTTATGTCAAGAAATACACCCGCACACACGCATTCTCTTTCTAGACACTCCATTATTGTGGTAACAATCCGATAGACTTGCTGCACTATCGAATGGCTTTCGCGGAATCCGAAATGATGGTTTGGGATTATTTGGTTAAGGTCTATGGTTTCCTTGATTCTTGGGAGGAGTAATTTTTCAAACACTTGATATTGAAGATATCAAGGAGATTTTTTATCTTGAAGTATTTAAAAAGAATTTTTTAGATATTATTGGCAGGAAACGTATTGGTCTGTAGGATGTGGGGAATGAGGGTTGCTTTCCAGGTTTGGCAATCTTGATGACTTGAGCGTGCTTCCATTGTATTGGAAAATAACAAAGTCTCAAGATACTGTTGAAGATGGTAATAACTAATACTAAAGTTTTCCTAGGTATATTATGCATTATTTCCCCGACTATTAAGTCGTATCCATTAGCCTTACGGGCATTTGTAAAACGTATTTGTTGTCTCATTTCGGCTGGAGAAAAGGCTTTCATTGGGAGAGACATCTGACAAGGTATGTCAAGGAAGTTCTCAATTTCTTTGCCATCATCGTTTGCCGGAGGTGGTGGTGTTGTAAAACTCGGTGCTCGGCAAATGTATCTGCCTTGTCTTTGTCCGATTTGGATCATAAACCGTCCAGTTTCTTAATTGGTGGTATCGCTACAGTTGACCTTTTGGATTTCTTGGTCGCTTTCCATATTATTAGAGAAAATCGTCAAATTTCAATAAGAGAAATTTCAAAAATTGTTGGTGCGAGTGTAGAATCTGTCCATAGTATTGTTCGTAATCTGGGTTACAGCAAAGTTTGTTCGCAATGGATTCCTCGTCTCTGTCTAATGAATAAAAATGCTTGCGAATGGACTTATCTCTGCAACACCTCACAGACTATAGGCAAAATGGTGATGACTTCTTTCTGTCAATAGTTGCTGGTGACGAAACTTGGTGCCATTACTACGAGCCATCCAGTATGTTATCGTCGATGCAGTGGAAATATTTAAGTTCACCGAAGAAGTTTAAAGCACAACCTTCTGCAGGCAAGGTGATGTTAACTGTTGATAGAGTTGAAGGAACCTCAAGTAAATGGCAATGCAAATCTGTACAATGAAACTTTGAACAAGCTTCATCAAGCAATAAGACGGAAATGTCTAGGAAAACTTACGCGTGGGGTCGTTCTGCTGTACGACAATGTTGCCATGTTGCTAATGTGAAAAAGAAAATCTTCAACGAAAGAAATGGAGGGTTTTAGATCATCCACCCTACTGCCGGCATCTATCACCTTGCGATTTATATTTTTTGACCGCTGAAAAAGGCGTTAAAAGGTCTGCATTTTAAGTCTGACGCAAAAGTACAAATAGCATTGGAAGACTTCTTCAATCCGCACCCGCAAGAATTCTATGAGCAGGGTATACGTCGGTTAGTAAAACAATAGGATAGGTGCCTTAACTGTGACGGTAATTATTTGTAATTAAATTGTTGAATAAATTTTTTATAAAGCAAAGATGGGTTTCATTTGAACATACCTCATATGTTCGTTGCAGAATTAGAAAATTCATTATAAAATACAGGAGAAACTCCAGAATTGACGTTGTTGATTGCAGAACTAAAGTATTAGTTTCGATATTACTACCTTTGTACCGCATTTTCCTTATTTGTTTGTTATTAGAAAAATACGATTTCATTAGTTCAAATAATACTCCAAGGTCACCATCGACGACATCTTAAATAAAATCCAGAAATTAATGTTTATACTCGACACAGATTCATTGTAGTTAAGACACAAAAATGTGTTTTCAAAGATACTCTGTAATAACTAGTAGATTTTCTAGAAAGGAAACCGTGTTGAGAATCATTAAAAATTATGTTCTTCTAAAGCAACTATTTTCAAAATCGTAATTTATTAGAAATGTTTGACCTGCATTGTAAACATTTAGCCCAGACTGAAACTATTCTAATTCTCTTGAACGGCCCTTGCAAAAAGCAAGGGCGACCGCTTATAGATAACCAAATTAAACCTGCAATTTCGTTGTACGAGTCTGAAAACCGCCGAAATTAAAACAAAAAGTAAAACGCTTCATTCCTGCAGCCGCAGAAAAACCGCATCTAACTGCCAACATCAGAACAGATTGCAGGGCAGAATATTTCCTCCTCCTCGTGTTGCCCCATCTCGGTACAAACCGGGGCAAATATTTGCCCAACTCCGCTCACAAAATTAAGTGGAATTGAAATGGACTCCAAAGGTAAACTGACGAGGTCTGCGCTGAATAGAGGAACTTGGTACGACGAGCGCTGCGAGCGAACGGCAGTTTTGGGATGTTCTCATCTTAACCATCTTGAAGCAGTCGTTAGATTCCACTTTGATATATTAAAAGGATTTCTAAAAACTGTTCTTTTTTACTTTAACCACGCACTTTGGAGCTACATAACCTTTAGCTGGATTATGTTATACTCCCCATTTCCTTTTCATGAAGCACTGGATATGAATAGTAGGCGCTCTTGACAAAGACATTAATTTCTGTTTAAGTATCTTTAATACCATGCATCAAATATTATACCAATTTAAAAAAAAGTTTCTGCGCTCACCTTCGGTTGAATCAAAACTAAAAACAAATTGAAGAAACTAAGAGTATTAGTTAATAATTAGTTAATATAAAAAGAAACTTAATATCTACTGTTATGCTATAATGTTATAATATAAAGTACACTCCCCCTCCCCCCATACAATTTCTACCACATTTTTTCATTACAACTTACAAAATTTACAATGCGACCGTTTATCATCGTGAACTTAACCGTTCATTCGAAAGAGGGAATACACCATACCATCGCTGTTGGTCTTGAAATGTCTGATTTTTCCTGGTGTTTGGTTTGTTAGCCGCAATGTGTATTGAGAGTAACTTAAGGTAGTAACAAATTAGCGATAGCAATTTAAAATGAAGAAACGTATTCGCTCATTCTTCATCGCCTGCACGATTTCCGCTTATAAAACCTTATTTGCTTTGGAAGGCTCTCGGCTTATATTAATAATGGCTGAAACAATTAGTTAAACATTAGACTGCATTACTGCACGGTACTCGTAATTAACTGTTGAATTAGTTATAGATCCCGTATTAAGTTGGTACTTTCAGGGTACCTCGCTACATATTTCAGGGTAGAGCAAAATAGACCCAAATTAGATCAAATTTGTATCCATTTGTGTCGTTTTGCTGTACATTTACTCCAGGGTTTTAAGGAAAATAACATTTTTGTTGTAGAACCAACAAAAATATATTAAAACTCAAGATAATTACCAAAACATTAGCGTAACGTTTTTAAAATTTTATTTTAAGTGGTAGCCCCAGCTTGTAAAATCGGTGATTTCACAAGTCGAGAAGCGTAAAACTGAAATTTGGAGTGGATCCAAAATGCTTTGCTGTAATAGCCTAAACATCAAATTTTATAGGTAAATAAATATCCGCGACAAGGTAATTTAACAACTGGAATTTTGATGAAGTGCAGCTGAAATATTATTTTATAGAAGTCGTAATTATTACTTATTCGCGAAATTTCCGAAATTATTAATTTACACGTGTTCTTAATAAACTTGAAGTGTCAGAAGCTGCAACATTCTATGGATATTCGAAAATGATGGATATTCCATACGGACCTCCCACTTGAAAAATAAATGAACATTTACCTTCTTTCTTCGTTTGCTTTTCAATCTTCTGTTCCCTGTATCATTTTTAGGGATTAAACACAATGTTTCAAAACCCTCTCATCCTTCGATGACCGTAAGTATTTCTTAAGAAGTCTATTATAAAAATAGAACTTGTATCAAAATTTCTTAATAAGTCTATTATAATAATAGAACTTACACCAAAATAACTTTAATTATTTGAGCCAATGTAATCACTTAACATGATTGTAACTAGCTTGTATATAACTTGTAAAAATTAGGTATAATTAACTACAAATTTTATTGCAGTTGGATGAAAATAAGAATATTTTAGACTACAATTGCAGTATGAACCAACTAACTAAACAAACAAAATTAAAAGATCAGAAACAACTTTAAAATGAAAATTATTTAAGGAAAATAGTTATGTTATTCGTAGAAAAGTAGTAATATTTTCATACTTACAGGAGCTAACAGGTTTATAGAATTATCTTATGAAGGTTTTAGTTTGACGGATAAAAATATCAAACTTTATTTATATTCTCTCTTTCTTTCAGTGCTTCATCTCTTAATAGACACAGCGATCTTCTCCTCTATGCCAGTGTTAGAGGACCTACATTTTAACGTGGGAATCATGGGAAGTGTAAACACTTCTACTTCAGAGAAGATTTACTAGGCAGAACATTCCATTGGCTTGCCATTGCTTTACGAGTAAGAACGGCCCCTAAAAATCCGACAATCCGGTACTGGGATTCGAACCCCAGACCTTGAGCGTAGAAATCTAACCTCTAGCCCTTGGTCGCCTCATTATTTATATATTGTTACTGTTAATTAAAAAAGAAGAAATATAAACAGTTTCTCTTTTGTCTAGCGGTTCGGAATTAACCCTGGTTTTTATTTACGTTTTAATTCAGTTTTCTTGTATAACATTGATTCAAAAGACTACTGTTGAAACTATTTTTCATTTATATTCTTTTGGCTATGCTTCTTTTCTATTTGTTTCGATACTTTTTTTATTTTCCTGTTCACAACTTCTTCCTGTTTGTCCATTGTTTGGACCACAGATCCTTACTCAACTAGTTTTTTTCTTATGTTTCTTCTTTTAGCGCTTCCATTAATGAATGAAATTTTTTGTTGTTATTCTTTCGTTCGAAAGATTATTAGTAAACACTCGTTTAATTTTTCTTTTTTGCTGTTCTTATAATACTTCGACAGATCTATTGAATCACCTCCTTTTTAGCACATCCTCCTTTTTCTTACAATGATTTAATGAAGGACTTTTATCTTACCATATTCTTCTTGTTCGTTTTTTCTTATTTCTCTGCTTGTTCAAGGATATACACAAATAATGTTTCCGCTTTCTGCTAATTTGTTTGCTGGAGTTTTGAAGAGCCAATATTAAATCCCCTATTTCTTTTACTTCTACGTTTTCTTCTAGTTTTTTTCTACGACTTGATGAATTGAACTTAGGGGACATTTGGTTCCAACAGGACGGAGCAACGGCTCACACTTCAAGGATATCGATGGCTGTTTTGAGGGAACACTTTCCAGAGCGCCTCATCTCAATAAGGGGCGATTTGGAGTGACCAGCCCGCTCCCCAGAATTGGCCGCTTGCGATTTTTTTTGTGGGGTTTTTAGAAATCTCATGTTTATGTCAACCGTCCAAGGACCCTACAAGACCTCAAGGCCAACATCCGGGCAGAAATTGCCAACATACCCGCTGCTATGCTGATAAAGGTCATGACAAACGCCAGAAATCGGCTTCTTTAGTGTATGGACAATGGGGGGCGTCACCTACCTGATATGATTTTCAAAACTGTGTAAAACAAAACTTTAAATATGTACCTACTTTATAAAAAAAAATAAAAAATTTCTGATTCATAAAATGGGTTTTATTGCGTTTTGAAAAAAAGGAAGTTATGTTGCCGCACCCTGTAGAAGTTCCTTAGGGGAGCAGCGTGGCAGGCAAGTGCGAGTACTGGAGAGCATTCAAAGTTAAGCAACGAGCCGCACGGTCACTTGGATGGGTGAAAGAAAATTTACGCTAACACGCTGTTGTCCTGGTGCCTCGGAGAGATGTCGGTCCCCCTGGGTTCGTGCGCCACAGCAATAACTACCGCAAAGAGACAACATAGTGCGGAACTGTCTTCTGGCCTCCCCGCAATCATTTAGCGTACGCAGTTTATTTTATAAAAATTTCTTGTAATGGCTTTCCTTGAAGTTCATTGTTTAGAGGTATAGGCAGTGTATGACCTAAATATGGAGATGGCAGACAAACACTTTACCACGGAGAGACTCACAGCTAGACAAACACGAAACTATTTGCAGCAGTTTTGCTGCGGTTTAAAAACGAAAGGTCTATCGCCTACAAGATCTTTTTATACCCTTTTGTGTGTCCATATTTACAATACACAATATTTGCAAGACCTATTTTATGCCATCGCAGAACTGTAACTTTCAGACACGATTTCACAACAATGAGATCTGATACCATGGTTATTGTGAAACGGTTTTAATTATGTGGTATAAATCACACGTATAAATCTGTATTTGCAAACCAACGTAGGTCAATTTCAACAAGTGCTACAACTTACATGAATAGCCAATTACCTGCAATGTAGAGGAACGTAAATTGATAACCGAAAAAACAAATCAATAGGAAGCTGACGATATCATAATAGACACATGATGTATTTAAGTAAAAATTAAAATTATGCAAATTTTGATAAATTCTAGTGTATCCTAAATAGTAACGGAAAGTAAAGACACAAACAATATTAAAAATGGAGCACCTAACTTAGTTTATTACACTTTATTTCGTATATTATAAACTATTAAATTGAAACGATCTAATTGTAAACATAACCTCGTTGATTTCATGCGGTTATTGAATCTTATTTTTGAAATATTTGCGGTTATTCCAGCGTAAACATATTGTGCCCTCATAAACAATGGTAATGTTAGTGGCAAATTATCTGTACTGTTCAGACAAAAACTTCTGCGGATATCCAAATGAGGCCGATGAATATTCCGTTACTAGCTGGTCTTGTGCTCTGGCTCCAGAATGTGTCTTGCTTTGGCACAATAAAAAAATTCACATATTTCTGTAGTTGTATCGTCCTCTTTTTACTATTTAATTCATGGTAAGATAGATACCTTATAATAAAGTAAATATAAAATATAATAGGTAGGCTGTAACAACTAATAAATTAACATCACCAAGAAGCAATTTAAAAAAATCGTGGTATGCGAAGCAATCTAAACATCAACTTTTACTGGGCAGAAGAGGTTCCGAAAAATATTTGAGAATTGTCAGCTATGCATGCCATTATATTGCCATGTTATTTACCCTATATTTATATTATTATTCTAAACTATACTTATACTATGTTGATTTTACTTGGTAACACTTGTATGATGTGATTTTTGGCTTCGTAATGCCTTACCTATATGTAAAAGGATACTATTTTGATGGTAGAAATCCAGATTTTACCTGAAATTGAAAAGAATTAGTTTGATTATCATGCAAAGAATGTTATTTGAGAAGTTACTATGATTAAATATGACATCATCGGAGGATACTACGATGTGGGTTGTTAGTGCCCTATTTAGATTCAAAGTGGAGTTGTGAGTGAACATTCCTTAGGGAATGGTGTTAAAACGTCTATGTGCGAAGTAGGCAATGTTTTGGGTTGTTCTGGGCAGTTTAGGAGTCCTGGAATATAAAATTTGTTATTATTTTTGTATTCACTCTTTTGTAAATATGTGTGTAATAACTTTAATTTATGTTTCATTACGGTATTATTAGTATAAATAATTTGTATTTTATGTAAAGGAAGTTTAAAAGAAGTTTTGGTATTTAGAAGGAATTTGTGTATTAATTATTTGTAAAATTATAAAGATGTTATAATTTTCAGGTTAGAAATCAATTTTTGAATATTATTTTATGTAAAATACATGTGAAGGTTATTTTTGTATTTTTGTGTATTTGTTTATAATTGTTGCTGATGTTTAATATGTTTTTGATAAGTTTCATTTGAATTTTGTCTAAATTTAATAATTTTAACACATGTAATATTTTTATCTCAGATTTTGGATTGTTTGGTAAAAGTTTTGTAATTTTATTCTTTTATTCTGAAATTTGTTTATGCAAATTGTGTGTATTAAGATTGTTATTAACTTCTTTCTAAAGTTTAAAGTCAGCTGTAGATGTTTTTGATAAGCCAAAGCTTTGCCATTGGTCCATTTTAAAATTTATATGTGCAGAAAGATACTAAATTGGTAAACTTTGGAATTTAGTCTGGTTTTAATGCTCATCAAGTAAGCACGCTTGACGTGTGAGCTCTAATTTCAAATTTGAATTATATTAAGAGGTATTATTGAAAATTAGGGGCGTAACCATGAGTTGTTTATGAAAGTGTATTAAGGTTATGTTACCTTAACCAATTTTAAAAATATGTGAAAGTTTTTGTTCAAGTGTCTATTTATTTGTTTAAAGAAAGCAATAAAGCTTATTTGAGTTCAAGTTATTAATAGTGTTTAATTTAAAAGAATGAAACGTACCTGGAATTTCAATGTAAAATTGTGTGGTGTGATTTCTACAGTTCCTGTAAAAGATAAGAACTGGAGTTCGTTAAACACGATACTGGATTGAATTAATAAAACAAATTTATCA
>JABXWE010047538.1:0-11419 GCA_014611495.1 Limonius californicus
GTAAGCAGGCGGGCGAAGGAAAGATGACAAGTCGCGTTCTGAACGTAGAATTTGAGACAGGCGTTAACTGTCTCAACGTTCAGTACAAATTACGCAATCCAGTCATCTCATTGTGAGATATCAAATATGTGATGGTTTATAATAATGTCGCTCTGGAATTGCAGTGCATGGAACGTAGTTGCATGATGAATAAAATAAGCAGTCTCGTAAATAGGTTCCTATTCACACATTCTCACAAGAAAAAAAGGTTAAAATATAGCAGTTAGGCGGACTCCTGTATGATTTGGATATTTTAAAAATGCAGATTCCTCCTAGTGGGCTGAATAATTATCAAGTATCGCCGAAATTCTAAAGTGTTTGCAAAACACAATGATCTTTAACTTTAAGGCTAACAGGGGGCTCGGCCTAGGCTAAATCTTCCGCAACTAGACCGCTCAGAAAATGAACAACATTTGCAACACTACCCCACGAGCTGCTACCGGATACAAAAGAACAGATTTTCAGTGAAATATATACGTTATGGGTACTAACATTTTCAAAGAAGTAAAAACTGCATCGTCTTTTTAACCAAATCATAATTTAACCATTATTAACTGAACCTGTGTAGTGCTCCGTGCAGAAAGGTTTAAATTCTAAAGCATGTTGATCTTTTTTGCTAAAAATATCTATTTTTTTGCAATTGAAAACCCAGTATGTATGTATGTTTTTGTACTGTGATTTTTTTACGATCTCTTTCCTGTTTTTAAAGGAATACCATCAGTATCGTGCTTCATTCATCTAAAGCTCTTTCGGACGCGTAGACAACCCCTTCTATAAAACGACATGAACAAGTGGGTGGTTAAAACATAGTTTTCCCAAGTAGCATGTCAAATTTCACATTTAACACCTTTTTACAGTCTTTGAAATTTAAAGATTTAAAAAATTAACAAGCGACAAAAATCTCATACAATAATACTAAATACAGTACGATATGTGACATATACACAAATTTTTCGAAGAGTATTTAGTACAAAAACAGAAATAGATGGTAACGAAGAGCAAACAGAAACAACAATAGAAGATATTACAGCTAACGAAGGTTCAAGACCAAGAGGGATCCCTGTCGAATCTATAAAAACTGCTTCAAGAGTATTATTCGAAAAACTAGCATTCTTTTTAACAACTGCTTAAACGGAGACGAAGCACTGGAAGACTCTAAAAACTAATTTATTACAGCTATACATAAAAAGGAGACAGAAACGATTGTTCCAATTATAAGAGAATTTCAGTATTGAGTACAATTGGAAGGTTGTACGGAAAAATCATTAAAACACTCATAGAAGCCGAAATCACAAAAATAGAAGAGCAAAACGGCTTCAGAGCAGATTGGTCATATCTTGATATTATATTCTGTCTTCGGCAGCTTCTACAGGAACAACTAGCACGAATCCTTGACACACATATAATATATGTAGATATACGGAAGGCATAAAAGAGAGTGCCCTCGATAAAATTATGGACACTATGACTGAAACTATATAGTATAATCGGGAAATAGATGAAAGTGCTACATAATATCGACCATATTTAAAATTTACTTAAATAAAGTTCTAAAAAATTTGTCATAATATGGGAATTCCATTTAGGGATACATATCTATATTCGCTGCATTTCGCTGACAATGCAATGTATGCGGAGAAAATTGAAAGAGAAATACCAGAAGTGGGGCGTACAAATAAATATGGAAAAGACTGAGGACATTGCGTTAACATGCAAATGGAAGACATAGAAATAGATGGAGATGGAATAAAGGAACGTAAATATTTAGGCACAATTATAAGTGAAGAAGCAGGTAACGAACATGAAATAAAATTATAATTGTCCAAAGGAAAGGAGTCATACGATAACTCTATCCAGTAATATGGAACAATAAATTAAGCAAACATACTGAAAGAATGATATATAAAGTCATTGTAGCAAGTGGAAACACATACCGGGCAGAGGCATGCGTCATTACAAAAAGGCGAGAACAGAAAGTAAAAGCAATGGAAACGTAATACTGACAACGAAGCTAGACAGAAATAGTAACGAGGAGATCAGAAGACGTGCAGAAGTGCTATAGAAGCAGAAAGATTAATGTGGTATAGACACACGGAACGTATGGTAGAAAATCGCTCATAAAACTATGGCAATCGACGTCCCTCGAAGAAGAAATCGGAGTCGACCGAAACAAACCTGTAAGAGTAAAGTAACGGTAGCTATGCAGAAAAGGAATCTTCATGAAAATGATTGAAAAGACAATAAAGCCTGGAGGTTGGAATGCGGAAAACGTCACTAAAGATGTAGGAAAATCAGCAAATTTTATATTTTACTAATTTTTAGGTCGTGAAAGTCGAAAGATATTAGATATAAATGTATTTTTGGAACTCGCTGATAATTGACGATGGAACTAACAAACGTAAAATTTGTTTTTAATAAAATTCATTTTGAGAAGTTTTGCAAAACGATTACTCCTATTGGCATGTACTCTTCTCCACTCTAATCTTATTAATGACATTTCTACAAATCCTTAGAAGTACCTGTATACAGTGTGTCCCAAAACCTGCAGGTAATATTTCAAGGATGAATTCCAGAACTTATTTAGAGTCGAAAAGTCCATATAAACATATGTCCTAAACGCAACGAGTTATTGTTTATTTCATAATTTATGTGGCGAAAATTTTAGTTCAACGGATTTCTGAAATACTGATGTAGTTGCCATGTTCGCGTTTTGTTTGGTAACATTTGAACGTAGTTTTTAACAAATTATTGTTTGTAACTTGTCAGTTTATTACTGTGATATTGAAGTTATTGGCTTCTTCTTTGTATCTTTATTCCAATCGTAATTCACAATGCCAATGTTATTTTCAAATGAAGAATATGCAGATATTCATTATGTTGACAGTCTGTGTGATGGAAATACTTTAGCAGCAGAACAGGAATCTCGTAGAAGATATCCCAATAGAAGACTGCCTACGCGTGCAGTTTTCTTTAATTCACATCGTCAGCTGAGGGAACATGACACCCTCAATTCAAGACATGCAATCGGCCAAGGAGTTGTCCGTAGACCCATAAACGATTATGAACATGTTCTTGATTTATTACAAGAAGATCCGCCTTTAAGTGTGCGAAGAATTGCATTACGTACTGGAATATGTAGAAACCAGGTTTGGACAATAATAAGACGTGCTCGCTTACATTCATATCATCATCAAAGGGTTCAAGCTTTAGATAATGATTTTGAAGATCGTTTAAGATTTGTTACGGTTTAAAATCGCCGAACACTATACGTGGGCCTGAACGTCCCCAGGTGTAGCAGCGGCTAGCTGACCAGTGGAGAAGGTCATGGGTCTTCGAAGAGGGAGGTGCGTGGCGCCAGGTAGTCCACGCTACTACTAGGCAGATAACAAAATCCCAACGAGATACACCACCAACTTCTCGTTGGGTCCAGATTGTTCTTTTAATAAGGATAAAACACGCAAATATTATACACCCACAGCAAAGGTGATTGCTACCAGTATATAGCTTTTAATATTGACAACCATAAACAAAACTGCACAAATTACATATATCACATTCTTGGTAAGCTACCTGTAGCAGTAACTTCTCACCATTAACCAAATTCAAAGTAGATTGAACAGGAGTCACCTACTCCGACCTTCCGGGTGCTTCTTTCGAAGATGACGGCCACCCTCCACCAGGTCGCTCTTCGCCGCACACAGTTAGAAGAGGGCATCCACTTCAACCAAGCTGCGCGACCAAATGGAAGATTTTGGGCCCGGAACGGCCGACAGACGTAGGCTGACGTCAGTGATACCATTCACTTCAGAATTTGGAAATGGATATTGAGATAGTAGCGGTAGCTCTGACTTCGGACCTTTCGACGTACGCGGCTACTGTAGTAACGTAATCCCAAATGCAAAGCCTCCGCAACGGAGAATATGATGCCTCAGCGTTCGAGATCACACAATCTAAACCCTTAAAAAAACTCGACTCCAAGAGCCACGAGTTTCATTCACTAGTAGCCCAAAACGGCACAGATTCCGTATTCGTTATATCCACGAATGTGAAATTTGAGGACGCGTTGTCGGAAAATTTAGTTATGAGCGGCGTACGACACTCTTTCGAGGCAGCTAGACCAAGACTCACTTAAACAAAATGATCTTCCCCCAGGCGTCACTCCCCTTATTCTAACGATGGGCGAAATAGTGTAACAGATTTTGTAATTGGGTACAAAATAGTGAAAACCTACCGCATATTTTATGGACCGATGAAGTTTCTTTCACACGAGATAGTATAAATAATTATCATAATTTTCATGAATGGACTGCAGAAAGTCGTCATTTAAGAAGACGCTCGCATTTTCTACATAGATTTAGTATTAATATGATAGCTGGTATTCTTAATGATCGTCTGATTGGATTATTCGAAATGCCACACCATTTGAATGGTACGAATTAGGAATATTTTCTAGAACTCTTTACCCTTGTTACTAGAAGATGTGCCATTACATATTAAACGTGCAATGTGGTACCAGCACGATGGGGCACCAGCACATCAATGTCTTTGTGATAGAGCTTGGCTTAACGCACATTTTCCCGGAAGATGGATTGGAGTAGGAGCACCCGTAGTATGGTCACCGCGTTCGCCGGACCTGACTCCATTAGATTTCTATGTTTGGGGTCACTTGAAACAGATTGTTTATGCAACTGAAGTGCACACGGTAGAAGAATTACGCCAAAGAATACAGCGGCTGCCGGTATTATTAGGAATAACCCAACAACCATAATAAGAACGCAGCGATTTCTTCTGCGTCGTGCGGCTTTGGGTATCGAACACAATAGAGATCATTTTGAACATTTCTTGTAAATAAAATAATAAAAATGTATAAAAAAATCATTTATTTCTTAAAATTTTACCCAGAAATTATGAAATTAACAATAACTCTTTAACGGTTACGTTTAGGACATATGTTTATATGGACTTTTCGACGCTAAACAAGTTCTGGAATACATCTTTGAACTATTACCGGTACGTTTTGGGATACCCTGTATTCGTTCCAAAATTTTCTAACTTATTCTGTTAATGAGGAGGAGAAGCTTCCAGCGTAAATAGCTATGAAACCTTTTTCACTGAATATGTTACTAACTTTCAAAAATTGTTGTAGAGTTGTATTTATTTTGGAGGAGTAGCTGCAACAGTATTGTTAGGTGTAATCGACGCAATTTATGCAAGAATAACCTATGGTGATTATAAGAACTGGAAATTTCCTGTGGGACATTTTTCAGTATTTGATGTAACACATAGTCCCATCTTCGAAATAATTTGTATATACCAGACAGTCTGTGTTGTGGTTTGCTTTGGAGTAGCAGCGACCGCTGATACTTTAATTGGGAGCATACTTGCACACATTGCAACTCAGTGTAAGATCTTGCAGGGCCGTATTAAATTAATGATTGAGAAGGCCCATGCACGAATGTTGCAGGTACTATTTAAACAATATTCATTAATTTTTCATAAATAGATTTTTGCAGGATATCCCTGATGCTAATAGCAATGCTGTAACGAACACTATAGACCCTGGTAATATACCATGGAAATATTTGCATGCAATCTTAAAGGAAACTATAATTAATCATATTGAAGTAATCAGTATAGCTGAAAAGTTCGAAAGTTTATTCAGCTACCTCATCATGGTGCAGTTTCTCTCCACGTCAGCTTCTCTTTGTTTTGGAATCTACTACTGCTCACTGGTATTTTTTTATGATACATTAGAATGTTAATCAAATTCAGCATGGTATCATTTGTAGTTTTCGCCTACTGAATATAAGTTCGCTGAATATTTCATAGCGATAATTGACATGGCATGCCAGGTGTTGTTTTATTGTTATTGGGGAAACGAAGTTTTCTTCCAGAGCTTAGCAATAGCTGATGCATACCATGAAGTTAATTATGTGGGAACTGATGCAAGATTTCAGAAAGCACTGTGCCTCATGATGGTGCGCAGCCAGAGACCCATAACACTAACCGCTGGTAAATTCTCGAACTTGTCTCTGAAAACCTATGTTTGGGTAAGTGTTTTAAGGAATGTTGTTTAAGTTGTAATCATTTAATTTCAGATTATACGAGCGTCGTATTCGTATTACATGGCTTTGATAAATAAAAATTAGTAGAAATGCGTTTATTCTCCCGAAGAACAACATATAGATTTAGTTAGTGTACTAAACAAATTGTCCTTGCACTTGCACAGATATAAGAAAATTTTAGACAGAACTAGTTATATAATATCGGGTTATTTAGTATTCTAGTTCTAACAGTAAACGCAAGTCGATTTATATGGCACATGGACTTTTTTGAAAACAAGGTATTGTCTATTTTCAACTTCTATGGACGTATAAAATATTAACAGCGTATATAGCACAACCCCCTGTTGTCAACTAGAAGTTTAGCAATTATATCGTTGTAGAAAACGAATCACAATGACACTGTTTTCACAAATTATGAACCTCCAAAGTTATTTATTTCCGTAGCAGCTATGATTTTGTTTTTATTTTTGCTGGATAAGCATCTTTTGAAATTTTGTTCTGTGCAAATCACATTAATAAAATAAAATATCTAGTATTCGCAGTGTACGTGAGATGGTATTCTCTAGTATTTCAATTGTAGCACTTTCTGAAAAATAAAGTAAGTGAAACTGAAGGTATTTTAACTACTCTAAATAAATCCGTAATTATGATTTTGAGCTGTTTTCTACAGGAATTTTCCCTGAACTGAATAATTGAGTACAAGCATGATATATGTTGATAACACAGATAAACTGAAATCTGCTGTGGATACAAAGTAAGATAGTAATCCACCCTATAGTCGTGATTTGGCATCCAATGCCCTAACATCAAAAATAAATTGCTAGGTCAACGTTTTTTTGACACCTGAAGAAGCGGTTGGTGCGTTCAAAATACATGTTTCGGAAATTGGTTCACACGCATGCAAAAGTGTATTGATCTTCATGGAGAATATTTTGAAAGAAATAAAGCCATTTTCGATGATAAATATTTGTTTTTGTTCTCTAATCCCGAAATATAAAAGGCAACCCTCGTATACTTTCAATTTCTGAATATTACTAAACCAATTTAACGTGTGATATATCTCTGACAATTAATCGCGATAAATCAGACTATTCGTAATATATAGGATTAGTAAGTTTGAAGGTTTAACAAACAGATACTAAGTCTGTTACATAGCAACAAAATTGTGAATTTTAATAATATTCAGTATACTTATTTGAATAGGAAATTGTTTTAGCTGTTTTGTGAATAAAACAAGTTATGATATTATGCTCCTTTTCTTGGTTATTTCATATATGCATTGCTTGAAACTCCACAATAATGGAAGCCAGACCTAGATGCGTTCATTATCCATCACATAAAGCACAAATTCGTATGCATCCAATTGGTATTGTTCTCCATACTATCAAAAGAAGGTCTCTTCATACTATACCGCTTAGTTACTGTGCATCCAGTTGGATATGATTGATTTTCAAACAAACTTTAGTGAAAAGTACTTCCCTAGCACAGAATCTTTATTGAAAAATTTAGCATTTAATTGATTATTTAAAAGTTATGCGAATTTACAAACTACACCACTTGCATCTCAATGCAGCTGAATTATTTATTGATAAAATTGTGACAGTTAAGCAATGAACAATAATTGTTTACATTATACAACTTCAACTTGAATTGCACGGAAAAGGACATATGGTAATAATCTCATTATTGTAGCAGGATTTAATTCTTCTTCTGTTCTAAATAGGATATTCCCTGTTTTCTCGTTTTATAGCCAGCTCCTTTTTCCAATGTGGAGGTCCAACAATCCATCCCCATCTCTTAGTTGGTTTACCTTGTGCTCTTCTCCCGCGTAGACGGTCGTCCTTGGCTCTCTTTGTTAGACGAATTTCTTTCATTCTATTTATATTGCTGTGTAATAAAAGTCATGCTAAAAAAAACAACTTACGCCAACTAGCTCAAACATAAAACTGTTATCTCAGGAAATTAGATAAATGGCTCCACTCGTGGCCTCGACTGGTTTAAAAAGTTGAAACGTTCAAAAAATTAACACGTGCAAAATTTTACTACCCTCACTATGCTTTCATGTCACCGAAATTATCATGTTTTATCTGCACCAACCTTTACACAGAAGTAGGCACGCTAAAGTGCCCCTGGACTGCTACTCCTCCAGTACACAGACCGCATTCATCTCGGCCAGGCTGGTTCTGCTTACCGTGGACTGCTAGCTTATCCATTTCCATTAGCGATGATTCAAACTCACATTTCATGATGATGCTCTATTCTCTTTTTAATATTACAATTTTCATGACATTCAGAAAAAAAACCAAAAAAACAAAAAATAATTTCTAATCTTAAAATTTAGTAATAGTTAACCGGCGGGGAAGAGGTTAACTGATGCGGAAAACACGTCTTGCCCCGACGGCGATTCAAAGATGAATGATTCAATTATTTAATCGAATTTAGAAGCTTACTTTTACTTGACAACCAATGGAATTACAAGGTTTATGACAGATGAAAAAACTGTCAAGCTGTCAAATCCCATTTTAAATATCACCAATCTACACAACACCACACCGCCACTTCAGCCTTACGTCCAACATCCTGAGAGTTCTTCTCATCTTTTACATACCATTATCTACTAAACGCACAACCGATCATAATGAAATTTTAAAATGTCGCTTATGCCCAATTAGCATTTAAGCCCCCCATTATGATATCACAGCAATATGTTTGTTCCGATTTTTTCTTCTGCTTTTATTCACTTCGCTATATCGTGTATATTATTCGTTTCTTGTCCTATCATGTAGCGTCTTCCCTTGTATGGTGCTTATGATTTTCATCTCTTACATTGCTAGTTGAATCGTTTTAGTTCTGTCTGTCCTGGTTTATGAAGTGAATGTTATAACTAACTTGATTGCTATTTTACATATGCGAATTTTACTTTCTCTAGACATATTTGTTCTTTCAATCATCTTGATATTCACGATGCTTTAGTTACTTGTGTTTTTACTTTTTTACTTCCTTAAGTAATGGGAACGCATTGTTTGCTTTATTATTTGATTTTCTAATTCAAGACTGTATACGATCGTTTATTTTGCAATTGTCATACATTGTTTCAGTATGTAGGAACCCGTTCAGTTTTTCTGCAGTATTATTGAACCGGTGCAATATCAGTTGTAGATCATCTTCAATTTCGGCCATAAGCATAGCGTCGTCTACATAGGAGATTATGTTAAAACATGTGTCTCCCATTCTACATCCAAGTGTTTGTGGCAAGCTTTTTATAATTTTGTCCTATTATAATATGGAATAGGAACCGACTAGGGAAATTCCCATACCTTATTCCTGTATTAATATGTGTTACATTGGTGAGTTCGAAACGTACTTTTACATGGAGTAAAATTGATATTTAAATAGGGTATTAATGAATTGCAGGGACAAACACCTGTGGCTTAAAGCATACATGAAAATAAACATATTTTGTTAATAAATGTATGGTCAAAAGTGTCTCCTTTCTGGAATAGAGCTTCTCAACGATTCTTTAAGAAGCGCCTAAATGTAGGAAACTCAATTTACTACCTACTATTTGTTTCCTTAACAACGGAAATTAATACAGGATAACTAAAACCCTCTTTCCCACTTTCCACATCGGTATGGAAACAAATAGTAGGTAGTAAATTGAGTTGCCTACATTTAGGTGCTTCTTAAAGAATGTTTGAGAAGCTCTATCCCTGAAAGGAAACACTTTTGATCATACATTTATTAACAAAAAATTTTTGTTTTCATATATTCTTTAAGCCGTAGAAGTTTGTCCCTGGAATTCATTAACACTCTTTATATGCTACTAGGTAGTCACTCGTGGAGGTGCTTTTTGTAGGTAAGGTACATACATTAGAATAGATTATTAGCAGAGATTTCTAATGGGTTACTTAGCCCAGTTTGCACTTCGATTCTATGGTCTTTTGTGCGACTCCGATCCTTTTATAATACCATATGTACAAATAAATTTTAGATAAAGGGTGGCTTTGTACTTCAATACGTCGGTCTTTGATGATTTTATGACAATTAAATGTCAGTTTTAATCAGATTTAATTTAATAATGGTGTTTACAGAAATACATAAGCGATTCACCGTTGAATCTTATTTTCGCAATGGAAATCTTGAAAATGGGGAATGGATTTACAGTACCCGCCCCGCCCTTGTATGGTTGAATTTCGACAACAGTTTCCTGATTTTGTGTTTCTGGAGGCCGACTTTTTTAATGTGGTACGAAATTGTGTGCGGTTATTTAGAGAAACAGGAAGCGTAACACGGAAGAGCGGAAGTGGAAGGCCAACAGTCCGTACAGAGAAGACCATTCAAAATGTTCAAGAGATTATGAATGAAGCACCTACAACATCATTGCGCCGACTCGTACAACAAGTTCCTGTATCTGTAGGTACCTGTAGAACAATTTTGAGAAGAGACATTGGTCTATTTCCTTTCCTTACAAGATGCAGACAACTCATGAATTGTTACCGGGTGATAATAACAGGCGCGTGTTGTATGAATGTGCCAATATCACACCCGTTATGCTCCAAAACGCATTGGATAACATGAAAAGGCGTGTAAATTTATGCTTGGATGAAAACGGTGGACATTTTGAACATTTATTGTAATATGTACTTGAGAATAAACCCTCGATCCCCTCAATTTAAAAGCAGTTTCAAAGTGCGACATACGTTCTGACATACAAAGCCACCCTTTATCTAAATTTTTTTTGTACATATGGTAGATCTGTGCCCTTAACGTCTAGCAGGATGTTTTTACGATGTTTTCATATGTGAAGGTTGTTTCACGAACCCCCAAATAGTTGCTGTCTCTTGCGCTACAGTGCTGATCAGTCTCCTCTTCTCCACATATTATACAACAGAGTGTATGCGTAGGCAAGGTAAATCGGTGAGTAAATAAGTATTTAATTTCATTTGAAAACTTTTCCAAGAAGTGACAGAACAACAATGATTTTTGCCTTGCAACTAATACCATAGACAATTAGAATTGACTTTATTCTGTAAAAATTTCCGTCAGTTTTTCTAAAGTGCTTATTTCTGAAAATGCTGGATTCGATATCATAAGGATACATTTTAGTTACAGGCACTTTCATAGGCAATTTATCCTTGAAGTTTTTTATGTTTACATTGGATGACTTTCAAGAAAACAAAACAGACATGGGATTGCAGTAACGCCCACGCGCTAAAGCAGTCAGAAAGGCGACGAACGCAACCTCCAGGTTTTTACATGAAAATTGAGACAAATACTATAAAAATAGAACAATGCAATATTTTATAGGAGTTTCA
>JABXWE010047544.1:0-13643 GCA_014611495.1 Limonius californicus
CTTAATTGTTTCTTACGGGAGTTAAGCGAATTTTTGCATGCACTGTTATAAAATATTCAGTATGGTTAAGCGATTCGCAAATGTAGGGCATTATGGATTAATGGAGTTAAATACAATAAATATTTTAAGAAGACACTCATCAACAATGTTGTGACTAAGATGAAACTATTAAAAATACAGAGAAGGTTAGGCAAGAAACTTATTTCTAAATTAAAGTGTGTTGTATGCGTTTGATGCTGCATGCAACGTTTTAGAGCCAAAACACAAATTCTCTAAACAGTCAACAAAGTTTCGGATATTAATACAAGAAGTAGAATAGCAAAATTTTACAATACAGGGTTTATACCTCTACTATGCGCAGGAAGTTCACGCCTAGGGATAAAGTTCGCAGAACAATTTTTGTGGGTGGTTTTGTAATCAATATTGTATTATCAATATTAATTAACCCAGTGTTTTTACACTTTTTTATTATTAAAAATACAGAGAAGGTTAGGCAAGAAACTTATTTCTAAATTAAAGTGTGTTGTATGCGTTTGATGCTGCATGCAACGTTTTAGAGCCAAAACACAAATTCTCTAAACAGTCAACAATGTTTCGGATATTAATACAAGAAGTAGAATAGCAAAATTTTACAATACAGGGTTTATACCTCTACCATGCGCAGGAAGTTCACGCCTAGGGATAAAGTTCGCAGAACAATTTTTGTGGGTGGTTTTGTAATCAATATTGTATTATCAATATTAATTAACCCAGTGTTTTTACACTTTTTTTTCAACAAGACATTCGAGACACCTCTTAAAATTACATAATTATTGGGTACAGACCTACGTAAGAATTATTGTAATGTCACAGTTATTACTAAGCATGCATGCGATGCATCCGACTATTTTCCGCTGTATTTAATTAGCCGCAGTTTGAAAAACTATCCTAACCTGACATAAATTCCATTCCAACATTATTTCCTAGTCTACTTCAACCTAACCTCAATTAGTTAAACTTTACCGTAACCTGCCCAAATTATAGCTTAATCTAGGAATATTAACCTAGCTCCAATTTAATTTAATTTTCATTATCCTAATTCAATTTGCAGCAAGACTTATTAGTTTTTTTTCAAAGAACTATTTCCTATAAGTTTTTTCTCTGAAATGTTCACAGATTGCAATGAACAAAAAACGTCTGAAGTACTGCAAAGTTCATCTTTAACCATTTAAATTTCAACTAACCTTAATTAATCTAATGTTCTATTCGTTGTGTTTTTTCCAAGTAATTGTAGAATTGTTATTTTTTAAAATCACTTTTACTCTGACGTTGGAAAGAGTAAAAAAAATTGAACACGTTGGGCGATGAATATTTTTTGTTCAATGTTTAGGTTGTGCGTTCTCCCTCTTCTGCATATGTTTTTCAAGAAATAAGCTTCACTTCCTTTATAAAAAGTTTTACAAACATCAATATGGAAAATTGGTCATATACGAGGCGTTTTCAGTTTTTACAAACGACCACTAGGTGGCGCTATTGAGCTGTGTCATTACTATTATCGTAAAATTTGACATTTGTTATTGTGAAACCAGTGGCAGCTTAGAAATTGACCAAGTAGTTTGTTTACAGTAAGCGTTTAAAAAAAGCAATTTTTGCATGATTTACCGAAGCTCAAAAAAAGGCTCGTGTTAACTGGTGTAAGCAAATGCTCAAAAATTTCGACCGATGACCTGCAAAATCCGTATACAACATCGTAACACGTCACGAAACGTGGATAAATTCGCATGAACCGGGAACTAAGCAACAATCCACTGTTTGGGTGTTCCAAGATGAACCGAATCCCATAAAAGTTGTTCGTTCACGAAGCACTTCCAAGAAAATGATCGCTTGTTTCTTCGGTTGTACTGGACATGTCGCAACCGTTCCTTTAGAGGATCGAAGAATAGTTAATGCTGAATGATATACAACAATATGTTTGCCAAAAGTATCGACGAAATCAAGAAAAACAACCGGAAAACGTCGCAACATTCTTCATCATGACAATGCCAGCTCTCACACAGCACGTCAAACAATTGATTATTTGAAGAAGAAAAACATCGAATTAATTTCTCATTGCCCGTATTCACCTGATTTATCGCCTAATGACTTCTTTGTGTTCCCAAATGTCAAACAAAAAATGCGTGGACAGCGATTTTCATCACCTCAAGAAGTCGTTGAAGCCTTCAAAAACCATGTTTTTGAGATACAAACTTCAGCGTGGAAAAAATGATTCGAGAATTGGTTTGAACGCATGCAAAAGTTTATAAATCTTAAAGGCGAATATTTTGAAAAGCAATAAAACAGTATGTTCCAAAAAAAATTTTTCTTTTCCAGTTTTTGTAAAAACTAAAAAGGCTGCCCTCGTATAATCTTAAAAATGCGAAGCATAAGAACAGTTTCACGCTTAATAGCATGACGAAATGCATAATGTAAAATAATTCTAAGCTGATAGATGAAGCCGTACGCTTTTAACTTACTTAAAATAGCCCGGAAAAATATTTTCTCGAGAAAGTATCGCTTTGTGTTTGCATTTTTAAGACCCAGATCAAATAAAGCGAATTGTAGCTAATGAAACCAAACTATTTGACCTCTCACCCCTTCTCGATAAGATAATGAGATTAGTACAAAGCAAGAATGCGTATTTGGTTCAAGTCGTAAACAATTCCCAGTACAAGTGACTTATAGGCGATAAAGGAAATGTTAAATTTGCTAGATTTCGATTAGTGTGTTGAAAAGTACGCCAAAATGCGTATGTTGGTGCGTTTTTTCTGTGTAGTGGCTGTTTTGCTGCAGTTGGCATTCTGTGTAAGTCAATTTAGTATTCTTTATCCAAATAACTAAATAAACTAAATATTTTAGATTCGCTTGCCGGGTCAAAATGTTACCAAAACCACCCTAACAACTTTAGGCATAAAAACCTTAGACTGGCAAGGCGAAGATGAATCCTATTCACCTCAAGTACATGTTCATCATAACTACAGCAAAGTCACTGTCCAAAATCAAGCAGTAAGCAGTTTTTCCCAGTCACAAAGCAGCGACTCTCAAGGTAAATTAACATCGCAATCTAGTTTTGGGCTTGAACAACACCAAGGACAACAGTTCGTGGATGAAGATGATTATGCTGATTTGACATCCCAAGCTCAAGATACCAGTTTAATACATGGAAAAAATCATCACAGTGGAGACTTTTCTCAAACCCAACAAACTGATTCCTTTCCCTCCCAAGCAACTCACAATATTGGGCAGCAAAAGGACAGTCTTGATCTAGAAAGGTATGATCAATTTTCGAATGATAATCAACTTCTAGTTCAATCACAGTTGGATCAAAAGCAAGAATCAAATTCGCATTATTCCCAAACAACATTTGGCGGACAACAGCTAGATGACGGGTTTGATACTGAATCGGATTTTGGCCAAACTCAACAACTTCAGTCTTCCCTTGAAGATGAGGAAGGAAATTATTATAGTAAGCCCTTCACTACTGCGTCTTCATATGACAACAGCCAAATCTACAATGCCCACGGTTATGGAAATAGGTTAGAATTGGATCAGGTTATGGAGGCCGAAAATATAAATCAACAACAGTTTGAAGATTTTCCCGATTACGATATAGGACAGTTGCAGGTCGTCGACCAAACCGCTGACGCATCAAGTGTTGTACCGGAAGAGCGGCAAGCTAAGCATTTTTATCCGGTTGATAAACCAATGTACATCCATGGTTTTAAATATCCTCCGGACCCTGCAAATGTTAGCCCATCAAGCAAGCCCACACCTACCTCTGCTCCTGAAATTCACACAGAGTGTCCTAAAATGGCGACCGGACAGTTTGTACATCCTGCGTCCTGCAACCAATTTTTGAACTGCTGGAAAGGGCGCGGATTTGTTCAAAATTGTGCTCCAGGTACGCTGTTCAACCCCAAAACCCTAGAGTGTGATTTTGCCTCAAAAGTACAGTGTATAACAGGACCAAGAAAGCCCGAACAAAACAAATTCGTAACTGGTCAAAAATTGGAAATTAGTTGCCCAGCGGAATATTCCGGAGTTGTTCCCCACCACACAGATTGTGCCAAGTTCATTAACTGCGCGAATGGAGTAGAAAACGTCATGGATTGTCCTCCAGGTACTTTGTTTAGTGTAAAGATTAACAATTGTGATTTTCCCTACAGAACTGAGTGTGCTAGTTGGAGTGTTCAGTTTGGAAATATAAAAGACTATTCTTGGCCATCTGGTAGTCACGGTGAAAGCAGTGGGAGTTACCAGGGTCAAACAAATTTTAATATATATGGCCAGGATAGTTACCAGCAA
This sequence comes from Limonius californicus, assembly GCA_014611495.1. Lineage (NCBI taxonomy): Eukaryota > Metazoa > Arthropoda > Insecta > Coleoptera > Elateridae > Limonius > Limonius californicus. The sequence continues at coordinate 4,321 of JABXWE010047544.1, forward strand.
AGCGGTAATAATAGATATGACAAAAAATACACTTCGAGTGATGACCTTCGACTTCATCAAGGTTATGGAACTGGTAATAAAATAAATCAAAACCAAGGTTCCTGGATAGCAACCCATGGAGATGCCTCTGGTAATGGACATGATCCTTGGACAACTTCAACCTCTGGCAGTGCGTCTCAACACAACCTAAACGGCCAAACCCAGGGATCATCCAGCTCTAATAAAAATTTCTATAAACAGAATGTTTTTGTGACTGGCCAAAGTACTGCTTCTGAAGGAGGAAATATATATGGAGGAACCCAACAAACTAATCACGGTTCAAATCAAGGATTTTATAACAGTGGATATTCACAAGGTGGTTATGGTCAACATCAAGTATCTGGTCAAAATTTGCACAGTACGAATTCACAAGGCTTTGCTGGTTTAGGACATCACGAAGGATCATTAACAGGAAGCCAAAACACGCATTCTCAAAGTTCTACTGATCAAGATTTAAATAATCAAGGTGAAAATTACTATAATCAGAATCAAGATCATTCTGGAACCCAAACAACCTACGGAACGAATCAACAATCATATGGAAATAAAAATTTTCATACTGGAAGTCAAAACAATTACAACCAACACCAGGATCTGTTAGAAAGTCAAAGCCAATATCTTCATGGTCAAAATCAAAACCAACAACTTTCTGGATACTCTGGTCAACATCACGATGAGAACTACTACGGGCAAGAGCAAGGACAATATCATTATGGAGGTCACAGTTTTTATGAACAAGGTCAAACAATACCAACCAACATAAACCAACATGGTGTAAACAAAGACACTCTCAGTTCTAACAAATTTTCAGGAGTTAAAGCAAAATGCCCCAGTGGAGCGAGCGGATTATTTCCTCATCCTTCTGATTGTTCTAAATTTTTAAACTGTGCAAGCGGACAAACGTTTGTACAAGATTGTGGTCCTGGAACCGTGTTCAATCCAAACCTGAAAGTGTGCGATCATCCCTACAAAGTTAATTGCCAGCAGGCAGAGGATTACCATCACCCCATAGACGTTACAACCGAAACTAAACCGGCTGTAAACCAAGGTACCAGCTCTCATGGGTATTACACGTCCCAGAACAATGTTGAACATAATTCCGGTACCAGCGGTCAGTCGAAATTTGAACAAAATGGATACGGTTCGGCACAAAATCAAGGCTATGGGGGCGGTGGTAGTAAGCAAACCTCTTCTAGCGCTTACCAAGAAACTCTGGGTCCAGGAAGCTCTCCCAACGGACAGGGATATTATTCTTCTAATGGAAACCAAAAATCTACATCCTCAAGCCAACATCTAGTAAAGTGTCCAGAACGCGCTAATGGATTATATCCACACCCAACCATTTGTTCGAAATATTTAAACTGTGGCGGCGGACAAACAGTTATTCAAGATTGTGGCCCAGGAACAGTGTTCAGTCCCATCATCAGAGCGTGCGATTCTCCACATAAAGTTAACTGCCAGCACTCCGAGGATTATCATCTTACAAATGTGAACCAAGATACCAGTTCTCATGGTTATTACACGCCCCAAGGCAGTAACTACCAAAATTCCGGCGCCAACAGTCAATGGAAATTTGGACAACATTCGTATGGTTCTGACCAGAATCAAGGTTATGGCATTGGTAGTAATACGCAAACATCTTCAGGTGTTTATCAAAAAGCAACTGACAGTACAGGAAGCTCTTCCAAAAAGCAAGACCCTTATTCTTCAATTGATGGACAAAAATCGACTATCAAAAGCGACGAAGTAAAATGCTCAGAACACGCTAGTGGTTTGTACCCACACCCAACTATATGTTCGAAATTTTTAAACTGTGGTAGTGGGCAAACATTTATACAAGACTGCGGCCCTGGAACCGTGTTTAATCCCACCAGCAAAGTGTGTGACTTTCCCTACAATGTAGAATGTGGTATCAACTATGGAGAAGGTTTAATAAATATTAGACAATTTCCCTCCATCAATAAAACGGAGGATACCCAAACCCAAGATTGGCATAGTAACAAACAGCAAGGATCCTACGATCAGAATCAAATTGGTGGTAATTCGGGTGGTAAACCCCCACAACACTATTATGGGCAAGGGGAGACGTCTAATTGGAACTTAAACAAACATGATCAACAACCAGGTTCGTATGATCAAAATTCAATTGATAGTAGTACAGAGAAACAAGGAGGATTTTATGGACATAGTTCGGGAAGTCATACAAGTAATCAAGGAGTTTCTTCTAATATAGATGAAGATTTTTATGTGCAAAATTCTGGTATTAATAAACAACAAGGTTCGTATGGCCAAAAACAAGGTACTAGTGGAAGTAACACAAACCAAGAAGGATATTATGAGCAAGGTTCCGTTACAAATTCTAATAATCAACAGTCATATGGTCATAATAACGTCGGTTCTTCCTCCTCTGTTGGGGAACAAGGTACGCTTGGTATTAATAGTAAACCAGAAAGTTCATACAACCAACACCAAAGCGGCTCATCATCTGCACAAGGTTCGTATGGTACTTCCGCTACGGGATCACAAGGACATTATGATCAAAGTAGTGGCTCAACTTGGGTTAACAAAAATCAGCAAAACTTTATTGGTCAAAATAAAATTGATGAAGATCAAGAACTTCAAGAGTCCAAAAATTACAATCAACAGTTTTATGGTTCCAATCAAGCCCAAAATGTTAACAAGCAGGAGAGTCAAACTGGAAGTCCAATTAAACCTCACCACAGCCCACCCCCCTTTCCGTCGACTGATATAAACGCTGATTATGAATTTGGTAATGAAGATGCGACATTGGAAGTAGGAGCTATAGGTTTCAAACCAAAGCTACCCAATTCCAAACGAAAAGATTTTTGCGAATCCTCGGATTTTCATTGCAATGTTGATGACTGCATACCACAAAGTATGGTTTGTGATGGAATCAAGGTACAAGAATTACATGGTATTAGTATTTATTTAATACATTTTTATTTGGTACAGGACTGTCCAAATGGGTTGGATGAAAAGAATTGCGGAAAATATTTAAACGAGTTTGCCATGACGCCCAATACCATACTTGCTGTTAGGGAAAAAGAACGATATCTGAATATAAGTTTGGTATATTGCGCTAAAAGTTGTTTAGAAGCACAAAACTTCCAGTGCAAGTCGTTCTCATATAGGTAAAGTTTACAAATAATTGTACAATTTTTATTAAAATTAATTATGTTTTAAGGAAAGACGATGGTGGATGTTTCTTGAGTGACACAAATGTAGGAAACTCAGGGGCACTTATTATTTCGCATCCTTACAATTATTTTGAGGTCAAAAGTTTTAGCGTTGATTGCAGTAACTTATACAAATGTCCCAGCCAAAAATGCATCACCTTCAAGCAAGTCTGTGACGGTATCAACGATTGTGGTGATAGAACTGATGAGAAAGGTTGCAGCGCTGAAGCTTTCGGGTACCAAATCCGATTAGGTGGAACCGAGAAGAAACACGAAGGCCGCATCGAATTAAAAGGTAGAGTGAATTATTAAAACAAACTGTAGTAAAGTAAAAAGTACAACTAGTACATTTACAGCATTTGGTAAATGGGGTTACATCTGCGACGACAAATTTGGACTAAGAGATGCAGATGTTGTCTGTAGGGAGTTAGGATTTCCTTTGGGTTCCTTGGAAGTTAAAGCCAACTCGTATTATGCCCAGGATTTAAACGATGATGACGTTTTTTATTTGATGGACGACGTTACCTGTTTGGGAAATGAAACTACAGTAAGGGATTGCGACTTCAATGGCTGGGGTGTTAATAATTGCGAATCCCAAGAAGTAAGTCAATTTTTATGTATGACCTTTAACATTTAAGCAAGATGATACTTGAAGGTAGTGGGAATCGTTTGTAAGACACCACTGGAAAATTGCCCCAAGGATTACTGGAAATGCGACTCGTCCCAGGAATGCATACCGCTGAGTTTTGTGTGCGATGAAGTATTCGATTGTACTGATCAATCGGATGAAAAGGATCATCACTGCGAAGTGAGTCCTGTTTAATTCTTAAAAGGCATATATTAAACATTAAATTTCAGGCCCCCATTGAGATTCGACTCGCTGATGGTAAAACTAAGTACGAAGGACGGATTGAAGTACGGTACCACGGGATATGGGGCACGGTATGCGATGACGATTTTAATGACGACTCTGCTAAAGTAGTCTGCAAACAATTAGGATACCCTGGACAAGCCTTCTCTAAAAAAGATGGATATTTTGGCGCTGGTGATTTTGTCAATCATTTTTAAATTATGTTTTTCATGTTCGGGGTTTTAGGTAATGGGCCTATTTGGTTGGACCAAGTTTTCTGCCAGGGCAATGAAAGTTCCTTAGAACATTGCCTGCACTGGAATTGGGGCGAACATAATTGCGAACACGCAGAAGATGTTGGAGTTATCTGCAGTAATACATATGATGACATAGGTAGTAAAAATCAATACATTTTATTCCCGTATAATATTATCGCAATAACATCTCTTTCTCAGTGTCATCAATCATTTGATTGGTTTGTAGCAGGCTTCCATTCTTGACGCTTTTGTGCTAGCCTCTTTAGTTTAGCTTTTACATCTGGCGTCCTTCATAACTTGTTCCATGTATTCCATTCTTGGTCTTCCTCTAACATTTTTTTCGTCCACTCTTCCCTCAATTATGGTTTTTAGGAGTCCTTCATGGTAAATTATATGTTCTATTAATCTGTCTCTTCTTTTCCTTATGTGCACAGGCTTCTCCCTTCCCTTGAGGTATCATAATTATATCAAATTTTAGTAAGCATGATCGACTTCAATGTAAATCATTAAACACCTACCTAGCTGGTATCTGGTAGGTGGCTTTCTTTATCTAGTATTACTTCCTGGATGTCTTATTGTTTCGTTTACCTAAGGTTGATTCATTCATTTATGATTTTTGTATATATGGATATTGACTATGGCCAGCGCTATTTCTGGTTACTTTATATTTTTACAGTCTTTTCTTATAACTGTAATTGATTTATGTATATATGGTTAATTCCTTAGCTATTATCACTTTAGGTATTATGTATCTGTAGTTGATTGCTGTGTCTACAGCTGCTTTGTACAATGTACATCCATGGTTTTCTCATGTATCTTAGGTAGCTTTTCGTATTTATGTTTCTTTCTTATATTCATGATCTAATTCTTTATTCTCTGTTTGTTCCCTATATCTACGGGTCTACTTTTATCAATGGGTAATCTATGCTTGCTTTACGTGTTTATGCTATTACTACGGTCGTTTTCTATGGGCGCTTCAGGTCTCTGGAATGTTTTATCTATAACTGCTTTTTATATGTAATATTAACATTTATTTATAGTTGTTCGTTATATCTATTCAAGTTACTTTCCTTTTCAGTTATTACTTATTGTATCTATAATTATTTAGTTGTAGTTGGTTCCTTAGGTATTCTTAGTTTATGTATTCTGATCTGTAGTTGTTTACTGCATCTACAGCTACTTTCTACATCCGCGGTTTCAACCTGTATCTGCAGTACCACTGCGTATCTACTTTTACTTCATACATTTATGTTTGATTTTTTATTCTAGAATTGCATCCTATATCTTTGGGATCTGCACTTCTCTATGACTGCCGCCTGTATCTATGCTTCTTTACTACATGTTGGCTTGCTTAATAAATCTACATTTGCTTTCTATATCTATTGTTGTGTTTTTAATTATGACGAGTTACAATGTCTGTATTTTGTAGATATTTTTAGGTTATGTATTAAGTATCTGTAGTTGCCTTCTGCATCTAGGGTTTCTCTCTGCATCCGTAGTTTTCACTTGTATCTGTAGTAGTGCCCCGAATCTAGGTTTACTTCTTACATTTGTTTTTGATTTTGGGTTGCAGGCTTGTGTCTCATATCTATAGTATTTATCTTTCGCTCTAACTGCTTATTATATTTATTTCTACTTCTTACGTTTTTGCTTTGCTTGCTTTCTATATTTATTGTTGTATTTTATTAATTATGAGAAGTTCCAATATCTGCTTTAGTTTAATCTGAAATTGCTTGTTGAATGGGGTCCTTTTTCAAGGGGGGAGGGGTATTTTCGCTGGAAGCATTTCGTGTTAACTTTATGTCGTGTTTCATTTCTGGTTACTTTCTTTTTCAATTATTTCTTTTTGTATCTATAATTGATTTTTCTACCTGTAGTAGCTTTCTTAGGTATTAGTAATTCATATATTATGTATCTGCAGTTGCATTCTGTGTCTACCGCTGTTGTCTACATCCGTAGTTTCTTGGTGTACATGTTGTAGGATCCCATGTCTACGTTTACTTCTTACATGGACGATTGATTCTTCATTCTACGGTTGTGTTTGTATATCTATGGTATCTACATTTCTTTATGACTGTCGCCTGTATCTAGCTTGCTTCCTAAATCTTTGCTTGCTTCTTGTATCTATGCTTGATTGTTATATCTACGGCTGTCTTTTTTACATTATGCCGGTTTCCAGCGTCTGTATTTGTTTCATCTGTGATTGTTTCTTATATTTGGGATTATCATTCGTCTATATTTTCTTGCTATATCTATGATTGTATCTGTTGTCTACGGTTTTGGCAGAACGCTATATTATCGTGTTAGTATTATGCCGTGCTTTATTTCAGGTTACATCTGATTCCGTGATTGTTTCTTGTCTCTATAATTGGTTTATGTACCTGTAATGGCTTCCTTGGTTATCCTTAAATCATGTATTCTGTATATGTAGTAGCTTGTTCTATCCTTGGTTTATATCTACGTTTAGAATTCTTGTACTCATGATTGATTCTTTTTTCTACGGCTGTGTTACAGATCTATGAGATCTATCTTTCTATATGACCGCTGCCTGAATCTATTCTTTCTTCCTAAATTTTGTTTGCTTTCTTGCATCTACGCTTAGTTTCAACATCTATGATTGCCTTTTTTAAATTATGATGAATTCCAGTATCTGTATTAGCTTTTTCTGGAATTTCTTCTTGTATTTGGGATTGTCATAGGTCTCTGATATCTACAGTTGTGATAGCAAGTGATATAAATCGTTAACCTTATACTGTGCTTTGCCACTTATAAAAATTTTTGCAGGAAGCGAAAGGAGTGTTAAGTTAGATCAAAAGCCTCAAATCAACGAGGTCTTACCGGAATATCTCTTCCCGGAAAGGTGTGGTTTACGGAAGGATGATCAGTTCCTTGAAGATGATGCTGTCCATTTCAGAGTTGTGAAAGGATCTGGGGCTAACAAGGGCGACTATCCTTGGCAGGTTAGTTACTTTTATACCGTATTTTATTGTACAAATTGTTTTTAATTCATGTTACAGGCAAGTTTAAGAATCAAAAACAAGGCAAAATCGACTCACTGGTGTGGGGCCGTTGTGATTTCTCAGAAGTTCGTCTTGACAGCTGCCCACTGTCTTGCGGGATTTGCAAAGGGCGCATACTTTATTGTAGCGGGCGATTATAACACAGATGATGATGAAGGAACAGAACAAGAAGCTTACATAGAGGAGTTTTACATCCATGAAGATTTCAGGAACGGACATAAAATGAACAACGACGTTGCTGTCATCAAACTTAAGGGCAAAGGGCTGACGTTCACTAAAGATGTGCAACCCATTTGTTTACCCGAAGCTAACGCGGAATATCCCTCAGGGTTGAATTGTACTATCTCTGGGTTCGGGTCGATTGAAAGCGGAAAGTCAGGTAAATGAACAACAACCGTAATATCAAATTAATATAGAGATTTTGCTGATCTGATATAAACTTAGTGACACAAGCAATATTTTTAGGATATTCCCATACGTTAAGAGCAGGATGGGTTCCACTTCAGTCACGAGAGGTTTGTGAAATGCCCCATGTCTATGGGTCTACTCTAACGGACGGTATGTTCTGTGCGGGATCCTTGGATGAAGGAATAGATGCTTGTGATGGGGACAGTGGCGGACCCTTAGCTTGCCTTCATGATGGTAATGTTTTATTATTAATTGTTATATTTAAGTAAGAACCAGTCTCCGGCCGACATCTTCAGACAACTTAAAAAAAATCATTCTCAGGCAATTTCTCAATTTTTCAAGGGAATTCTTTAAAAGTTTAAAATGAATTTACTTATAATAACTGTGATTATTCTAAATTTCTCAAGAAGATATGATTGTTTTCAAATTTAGAGGAAAACGAAATACCTTCATACCATGCATAAAATACGTTGTGTTTTAAATAAACGTTTTAGGTATATTTTCACGTTAGTTTTTTGAATTTCAAACGATTAATAAATGTTGCATTGAGAACATAAACTAAACGTTTTAATAAAAGTAGTTACTGTATTTGGATGTAGTAGTACTGTATTAAATTTTGGTAAACATCGTTTATTGATTTCATTTGAATGTTTATTGATTTAATTTGAATTAAATTGTCTTTTTGATTGAAAGCCAAAATAAACGTTATATTTTAAAGTTGCTAACATGTTTAGATTGAACAGGAGATGTCTATATAATTCTTGATTGATAGAAGTTTTATTCTAATGTCAGAAACCAAATGTATGAAACTTGTTACTTTAACGCATTTGGTGTATAGAAAACGTTCGATCAACCAAATATATTGATAAAAACGTTTGGTGTATTCAAATTTATAACACCCGATTAGGTTTCTTGGAGTAACTTGAGAAAGTAAAGCTTCGACAGTACATTCAATGCAGATGTGTTAGTAGTCTAAAAATTTAAACTTACTAAGAACGTTTTTTAACGTTAATACAACTTACTGTATAGGATATCAATCTTGAAAACGTCGAAACTTGAGCCTGAATCGTTTGTAACCAAATCTAAACGTGTTAAAAACCCACATTGCCCAATAGTTAAGGCCTTGGCATGGTCTATTTTTTCCTTATCTTAAATCTGTATCAGTTTTTTTGTGAGAAATCAGAAACTTAAACGAGTACCTTTAAACTTGAAACGTTTCAGAAACGTTTGCAGAGAACATTTGTTTTTCTCGGTTGAGCCAAGAGAAACCACAGCATATATTGCATAAATATTTTAGAAGCATTTCATGGAAATGTTTAATAAATGAAAATCGCTTTAAAAATCCCTAGTTGGCTCGGTACATATTAGAAACTTTAAATAAAATATTTCGCAACCTTTGTTTTATACCAAAAATAAATTTAAACACAATTTCTAATGTAGGTAAAATTAATTATTTAATTTTTGGTAAAAATAATTTTTTTACAAAATCTTGCAGAAACGTTTTAGAAACGTTAAACTACATATTTGGCAAATGAACATTTAAACATTGAAT
>JABXWE010047547.1:0-19990 GCA_014611495.1 Limonius californicus
AAATAAAATACAGTTAAAAAACAAACCGTTTCTGTTAGTACCTATACTAACCTATCATACGCCGTCAACTACAGAACCCTTAGTAATCAGACAGAAACTGCTTTTTGTCGCTACCAGCCAGCTGTAGCACTGCATGATCTAAACGTAAAGTGTAATCTAAAGTAACAGACAACACTGTCCGTAGTGCCTTCTTCGATACCTTTCGGGCGCTTTCTTTTAATTCAAGATTTGCGGAAATTTTGGTAGCGACACAATAGCCTGATGTAGCTACATTCCTGCATGCTAGCATAGAAACAACGGTGGTTTCTTAATAATTAAACAGTTGCGTTATAAATTCAGCAGCTTGTTCTGCATTGCTGGTGGATTTGGGTTTCTTAAAATTATCTATTTTACTAAGAATAATATCATAAATCTTAATATATGCAATCCGTCTCTATTTTGGTGTACACTAAGGATCAATATGGGTTTCTGGACGATAAGATATTTTTAATCCTCCAATAATTCAGAGGTTCCCAACATATTTTAAAGGAACATAAAGCAGTGTTGTACAGTTGTTTTAGCTTTTTCTGTAAACTGATTAGTAGCAGAGGTATGTATTTCTGCAGATCTTTTAAAAAGACTTCTTTAAGATCTCTAAATTAACTTCATTTACAAATGTTCCTTATTTAAAATAATTTAGTATTTTCTTATGCGGTACCAAAGTGTGGTTTAAATGCCGTAACATATTATGATTTTTAAATTTCAGGCGCACATCGGGAAACATATTGTATGCACTAACATATTGGCAGTAGTAGGTATATAACATGAAAATACTAAAAGTTCCAAATCACCAGTAGGAGGAATTTAAGGGTTGGCAAGACTAGGATGCTTTGAGATTGGGAGTTCGTCGGTAATACTGTCTCAGCTTTCACCTATATGGTGCAGGAAAACTATCAAAAAACTTGAGCCAGGACGATCAGGAGAATAGAACCTTAGACCTCCCGAGTGAACAATAAATGATCTATCTACCTTTATAGGTTTGTAATGGTAGCGAGTTATAAAAAAATAGCAGCAGTAGCAGAAAATCTAGGAGATACTTCTTCGTTACATAGATTTGAGTCAACTCTTAGGAACATATTGTTGTCTACATATTGTACCAGGAATACCAAACTTCAATTTCTGTCAAATTTCCCAAATAACCGAATAAAGAGCAGTTAAATGATTAAGACTTAGAAAAAATTAAAAGTAGTGACTACGCATAACAAACCCGTAACAATATCTAGTAATAAAATTTAATCCTGTATATCCTGTATTGGTACCTTCACATGTTCAATTTCGCAATTGCTAAACTTTGTAGTAGTAAGACGTTGTTCTTCTCCTAATTGCACACATACGTACCCGAGGTTGTTAAACTAATTTTAATGTTGGTTCACTGGAATCGTGGGTCCACGTGTAAAAATGATTTTACCTAAAAGGCAATACTATGAGTAATATTATGCAGCTAGCGTTACGCTTTAATTGAATTTGTATGTATAGTACCTGGATAGCTACTTGAATAGGCATAGGAATGCGGAAGACAAGGAAAAATCACCGCAGTAAAGATCCCTAGGAATAATCTCTAGTATCACTATGTTCAAAACAAAATATTTCGGAGTTTCAAGTCCCACGATCGGATCTAGAGAGGGGGGGTTATGAACAAAGACATGAAGTTGAAGAAGAGACAAACCGAAAGAATAAATATGAAAATATGCACATGGAACGTAAAAACCATAGCACAGCCCGGGAAAGTTAATAATGCTATCCAAGAAATCGAAAGATTAGATATTAAAATTATGGCAATAAGCGAAATGCGCTGGCCAGGATCAAACTATTCTGATATCGGTAAACATCGGGTATACTACTCAGGCACATCCAATGGACAATATCAATATGGTGTAGGAATAATACTATGCAAATCAGTTGCAAAAAGTGACATAAATTTTTAATCAGTCTCATAGAGAATCATGCTATTGTAAATAAATGCTAACCTACACAAATAAACATTATTTAAGTATATGCCCCAACGATAGACCACACAGAGGAAGAAGTGAAAGAGTTCTATTCTCAGATCATAGACATATTGAAAAGACTACCAAAACAGGACCTAAATATAGTAATGGGAGATTTCAACTCAAAAATTGGTAAAGGATGTGAAGGTGATCTTACAGGCCCATATGGACTAGGAGAAAGGAATGACCATGACTAACCATATTTGCAGGAGAACAAGGATTCGCAGTAATGAATACATTTTTCACAATTCCATCCTAAAGATTCACCGCAAAACACAATTAGAAATCAGTTTGACTATATCCTTGTACACAAAAGGTACATTAACAGCTGCACATGTATGAAAACATAATCCAAGTGCCGAAATACAATCAGACTACAATCCGTTAGTGGGTACTTTCAGAGTCAAACTAAAAAGAATAAGAAAGAAAATTGTTAAAACACACGATTTAAGAAAATGAAAAGAACCTTTGATAAGGAGTAAAGCACAATAAGACTGAATGACGAACTACTAAAACCTGATACCATAAAGAAAAAATCATGACGAATGAAATTCTCCAAATGATGGAAAAGAGAAGACTTGCAAAAAGGAATCGAGAAGAATATGAAAACATCAATAAACAATCAAGAAGAAAATAAGAGAAGATAAAAAGAAAGCAAGAGAAAAATGTGATGAAATAGACGCTTTACAATCACGATATGATAGTTTCAACGTATATAGGAAAGTTAACGAGATGACTGAAATATATAAAACAAGATCTGTGAACAAATTAGTGGATAATGAAGCAAAAATTATTGTCAATAAGGAAGAAATCAAAAATACGTGGTAAAGCTATACAGAAAAACTATTTCATGATAATAGACCGAATCCTTCCTGGACAAACTATGAAACAGGACCAAGAATACTGGTAGAAGAAGTACAAAATGTAATAAAAATATAAACAAAGTAGAAGCTGCAGGACCAGACAATATAAAGTCAGAGTTTCTGAAACTATTAGATGAGGATAACGTGAAATGATTGACATCTTTATTCAATCGTATTTATGATTGGAAATATACCAAAGGAATGGCTTAAATCAGAATTCATTATATTGCCCAAAACTCGGGAACTAAAAAGTGCAGTGAGTATAGAACAATAAGCCCCATAAGCCATCTTCTAAAAGTATTCCTTAAGATAATCCACAAAAGAATATATAAACTCTGCGAAGAATAAATATGACCTACACAGTTTGGGTTCAGAAATGCAGTCGGAATACGGGAAGCCCTATTCAACATCCAAGTTCTATTTTAACGATGTAGGGATATGAACTCTGATGTCTATGCTTGTTTTGTAGCTTACCAGAAGGTTTTTGACAGTGTTGAACACCAGAAGATAATATCCGAATAGACGATAAAGATCTAAGACTCATAATAAATTTATATTGGAATCAGACTGCATCAATGAAAGTAGAAGAAGAGAACAGAACAGACATAAATATCCTAAGGGGAGTGAGACAGGCATGTATGCTTTCCCCAATGTTGTTCAGGGTTTACTCCGAATATATCTTCACAGAAGCCCTAGACACTGCAGAGATAGGAATTCCATTAAATGGAGAAAGACTAAACAATATCAGATATGTAGACGATACGGATATTTCTGCCGACAGCCTAGAGAATTTAAAAATATACTCAGTAACATGGAAATCGCAGCACCAAGAAGGGGTAGGAATTTTTTGACCAACCGTGGTAGAAACGTTTAAGTACTAAAAGGTAGCAATTGATTAAAATTTCATTCATATGGATCAAGTGATAATGACTTATCTGACAGTTTTTCATTTTTTTCTAACAGTTTTATCAGGTGTATGTTTTGCGAGATTTTGTTCAGTTCTTTATTGTTTTCGCTTTTGATCGTTTGAGGGTGTGATCATGCCTAGAGTGCTCCAACGTGGAAATTACCGCCAATTAATAAATCGACAGAGGTCGTATTGTTGGTTTGCGCGAAGGTGGTTTTTCGTTCAGATAAATTGCAAATCGCCTTAACCGGAACCAATCCACCACCATTATGCACTGCTATCAGGCATGGACTAGGGAGGGTCAGGAACGTCGCAGAAGAGGAACCGGGGGACAAAGAAGAACAAATGAGGTGCAGGATCACCATCTTCGCCTTATGGCAACAAGAGACCGATTTTCCAGTATCAGATCGATTGCCGATCAATGGTTAGCTAACGAAGGTCGTCCTGTAACCCTTCGAACGTTTTACCGCAGAATCAGAGCTTTCGGCTTGCAATCCTATGGGCCACATTTTGTGTTACCACTAACGGCTCAACACCGACGGCAACGTTTGGAGTGGTGTAGGTTGCGACTGCACTGGAACCTAAAGTGGCATAGAGTGGTGTACAGTGATGAATCCCGATTCTGTTTGGGGATGCATGATGGCCGCATGAGGGTCAGACGAACACGTGAGGAACGTCGCAATGTTGAAACTGTGGGGATTGTGATATGGGGTGCTATAACTTATGGGAGTAGATCCCGTTTGTTATTTATCCAAGGCATTATGAACGCCCAGCGATATGTGGATGAGGTGATAGAACCCCATATTCTTCCATTTCTTCAGGAGTTGGAAGACCCACTTTTCCAGCAGGATATTGCCTGTCTCCATATAGCAAGACGTTCTATGGACCGATTTGCAGAGGATAATGTCAATCTCTTGCCATGACCATCCCGATCTCCCGATCTTTTGCCCATCGAGCATGTTTGGGACATTATGGGGAGAAGACTGAGAAACTTGCTGCTTCCTCCGCAGGCGCTGCAAGCTCTACAGCACGAATTACAGGTTGCTTGGGACACAATACCTCAAGAGGAAATCGACCATCTGCTAGAATCGATGCCACGAAGAATGGCGGAGTGTGTAACCAATAGGGGGCACCAAGCCATTATTAATAAAAATTATGTTTGTATTTTGTTTTTTTCTTTTAATCAATTGCTACCTTTTAATAGTTAAGCGTTTCTGCCAAGTTTGGTCAAAAAATTCCTAACTCTTCTTGGTGTTGCGAATTCCATGTCACTGAGTATATTTGTAAATTCTCCGAGACAAGGACTTGAGATCAATATCACTAAAACAAAACTAATGATCATTAGTAAAAACAATATTGTTGTCATCTTATGATAAATCAAAAACCTATTGAACGAGTGAAAAAGTATACATACTTCAGTATCACCGTCAATGACCAATGGGATCATTCACAAAAGATAAATATCCGCATTGAAAAGGCCAGAGCTGTGTTTAATAAAATGGGCGCCATTTTTATAAGCCACGACTTGACTATAACCTGAAAGGTAAGAGTTTTGCACTGCTACGTATTTTCTGTTCTTTTATATGGAGCTTCACAAACGCAATAGGAAAAAGACTGGAAGCATTCGAATTATGGCTCTACCGTAGGATACTGAGAGTGTCATGGATAGAGCGGGTTACGAATGACGAAATTCTCCCAAGAATGGAAAAAGATAGAGAAACATTGACTACAATAAAGACAAGAAAGTTCTAGTACCTCGGACATATTATGAGGAATAAAAGCAGGTTCCAACTATAACAGGTTATAATACAAGAAAAAGTGTAAGGAAAAAGAGGAGTTGGAAGAAGAAGAATATCGTGGCTCAAGAATCTGAGGACCTGGTTTTCTATGACTACAACACAGCTATTCAGAGCAGCGGTTAATAAAGTAATCATAGCCAAGATGCTTGCTGACATCCGGGACGGATAGGAATTAGAAGAAGTAGAAGATACTTTCCAAGTACCTTTCCCAATATAATAAATTAAGAGTGAACGGGTACAGGGATGTTTTCATTCTCTCGTTATTTGGTAATCGACGTTCCTGTCGGTTCTTGTTTTTTAGCGCAACCCAATTCCTGCCGTAATTCAATAAGTTGATCGGCATCCTTGGCCACATGTTGATGTTTATAATGATGTGCAGGGGCGCACCCCATTAGCACGTGGGAATAGGCGTCACTTGACAAGGAGTGGTCCCAGACAACCCCGGCGCTTATATCGGTTAATAATGAGTTCAACACTTCTTTAGGATTTTCATGTGGGATGCAGATATAATTAAGTTCTCGATAATTATACATTGGGGGCAATAAGGCCGTTTCGTTGCGATAACTCTTAAAAACCTTTAATTGGAAATGCTTGTTTGTTATGAAAGACGAATGCGGGTTATGCATTCTTAATGTGGGTTAACCAGAGGTGCACGAGGTCACACCGTTGCAAAAAATTGTTTATACGTTTAATTATGTACTTTCCTAACCTCAAAATAAGATTTTTTATATAACCGTTAAAGATTTGTAAGGAACAAAAAATATATCAAGTAGTTCGTTTGATTTATAAGGGATGATTGTTTTAATTCTCTCTAAGAGAAGGCTCTGAAAATTAAACCACTGTCGTAACTTAATATATATAAAAGTATGTTTGGATTTGCGTTTGGATTCAATACAACTGGATACAATGGATTCCCCTCAAGTGCATCCAGTATTGATGATTATATTTTCACATATTTTCACGTCCTCGTAACAATGAAGGCACAACTAACCTGCAAATATACAGAAGGTGAATAGGATACAATACATATTGCATATTGCGCAACATAGTCAATAATTTTGTTTCTTCTTCTTCTTCGAGTGTCTTGTCTCTTGCGATACGTAGTGATTCTTTCTCCTATGCCTGTGCTGAGAGTTTCTTAAAAGTAGCAGTTACATAGCGGACCCACAGCTTAACGTGGGTTCCAAACCACGGGAAGTGGAAGTAAACACTTCTGCTCCAGTGAAGATTTATTAGGCAGAATACCTCGCTGATTCGCTATTGCTATGCAAGGGAGACCGACCGTTAAAAATTCGATGTTCGTATATCCTTCTTTCTTGTTTTCTTTGTTTATTAAATTTTGCTGTTTTTTTTTTAATTTGCTAACGAAGCATGCTTAAATTAATAATATTACGCTATAATCCATTTTACTTGCACACGTAACCTTTGAACATGGCGGTGTAGGAAATATGAACCGTAACCAGCACCACCTAGTAGTAATCTTCGTATAATGTTAGCGCGGCTCACAATCTTACACAAAATTTTCTTTATTGAAAACTTGATGTAAATCAGTTTAATAATCAGTAAATATATAAATAAATAAAATACAACCAAAGAAAATCTCTGACAACCCAAAAGCTAATAGCTTGCTCTGGTTTGCCCTCTGTTGGCATATTTGTGAGTTAATATTGTACATGTTTGTGACGGAATTCTGCAGGAATGTTTATAAATCTGCAAATAGAAAGGGCCGAGGAGGTCAATAGGGAATTTTGTTACCGTAAACGTATATTGTAGCTTTATAGGTACCGCCATAGATTCCTCAATCGGTTGACAACTAATTGTCACACGTTGTGTTCGCTAGCAATAATTATTATTTCACTGCAATTTGTGATTATTTTCACAACTATGTAAAACATAGTTTCACTGTAGCGTAATTGTGTAGATGCAGGAATAGAAAGCAGGTGTAACAGAATTTAGATTAGGCAAAGCATGCAAATAAAATTAGATTCGCAAGTATTCGCTGCGAAACTGCTTTTATCAACACTGAACTGCCTTTGCAGATGCTGCCACTGACTATAAATAATTTAAATAAGAATCTTGTTCGGCATACAAAAAAAGAGATAGGAAGCGTTGCAACAAAGAAGAGTAGTAGGCAATCACCGAAACGTGATTGATGCTACTATTGAAATAATAGGAAACTAGCTGAACCACAAAACAATAAATGACCTGTGTGAAAATGTAACATATAAACGAATTCAGTAAAAGAAAGTTTCTTTGTAACGGAATACGCCATTATTTATTTTTGAATTTTACTTTTTGGATTGCTATAGGTTTCTCTCTCTTTTCTAATTGTTTTTTCCTTCCCGGACTGCATTCTTTTAATTTAATTGGATCGCGTTTTATATATTATTATATTTTACAATCCTGTTTAGCACAAATGCAAACTTTAACTTTTAGAAGATTGATTGTGCATGTTAAGGGACGAAATGTCCATAACAATGGTGCTCTTTCTATCAGGATAATTCTTCTAACGCAGATCTATTTTATGAACTTCAGTACATGTAAAATATTTGTAGAAACACTACATTAATGGATAATCCGGTGTTTTTCTCATACATATGTTGTATGTGCTGGGGTACAACCATCTTCTAAAATACCGATTAAACTTGAACACTCTATTGTTTAGCATTTTTCCCTAAGTTTTAGTAGAAGCTTTCGATATGACAAAACAACACAGGTTATAACACAATTTTCCTAAATGGACTGCGAAAAATAACGTTGATCTAAATTTTTTGTTGCAGCTAGAAGATGTAGAGACTGCACTTCAAAGAACACAATACTCATGAAAACAATTATGAGGTAAAATATTCACTTGGGTGAGAAACTGTATGGTTAATTTACTGTTAGGGGGTGGGGAGTGCATTGTAAGGGATGAAATGTTTAGTATAATTATGTTACTAAGTTATTCTTCTAATATCAAGCTAAGGCTTTTGCTGAAGCATGACTGAGGAAAACATCTGTATTGCAATAAGATATGCAACAAAATATAGTAAACATTGTATGAATGAATGTATGTAATGTAAGAAAGAAATAAATAAATATATAACGAAACAGTCCTAAATGGGTTCATGGAAATTATATTTGCAGTAAAGCTCACGTTTTCGGAGTTGGAAAGTGTATTTTAATGGTTGAAATAAATTGCTCAACAGAGTTCTAAAGACAACTGTACTCAATATAATACAAATTATAACATTCGTTAATTAGCGGATAAGATTTTCATGATCGGACTGCTACCTCTTACTTTAATGGAATTTCATTCTGTATATTATTATATTTCAGATTTCCACGTATGTCTGTTTAGGGCAACTCCTAAACTTTCACCAGTTAGGAGATGCAAAGGGCATTTTAAGGGATGATATGCCCCTAAAAATGGCATTTCTATCCGTACAATTCTATTGAATGTAATGCATCTTATGATTATTGGTACTTTAACATATTATTAACAAATTTAGTAAAATATAATAAACAAGCGAAACACATTGAAATAATACATTAATGGGTATGCCAGTGATTTGCTTGTACGTTTAATATCTTAGGGAATATCAATGTAAATTAGGAGACTCTACTGTTGTTATTTACCCATAAGTTTTAGTACAAGTTTCAGTTATGAAAAAACCATATATGTTGTAACATAGTTTTCCTAAATAGACTGCGAAAAATAAAGTTGATTTATTTTCAGGTGTAGTAAGTAGACACTGTATTTCAACGTACTACAATACCCATGAGGGTAATTCTAACACCGTCATTTTCAATTCGGTGAGAAACAAACATTTATGTAAATTGTACTTTCAGGAAGCGGGAAGTGCATTGTAAGCGATGAAGTGTGTATAAGCAATGATCTAACACAATTTTCCTAAACGGGTTGCCAAAAATTACATTTATAATCATTTTCCGTTTACACAACTGAAAAGTGTATTTTATAGAATGAAATAAATCGCTTAAAAGAATGGTTGTTTTAACAGAATTGTGGTCTTCGTAGTCACAATTATATCATTAATTAGCGGAGAAAGTACTCGTGGTCTTAGTTTTAACATACTTTTTCCAAATCAGATGCGAAAGATAACATTTGTACACATTGATAGGATGTTAGCAGTCATAGTTTTACTGATATTTGTTATTGTTTAGAATTTTAAGGACCTAACGTTCTCGTAATTAAGTGATTTTATTCAGCTGTCATGCGATTTTAAGAAATTGGGGTCTGGGTTTGTTAACCAATGTAAAGTGAATAAGTGAGGTTATGTGTACGCGTCACCTAGCTAAGACATGCCTTCACGTTAACAAAATTCAACATCAGCTTGCTTTTTTGCAACATTCGTTACATTGAGGTTATGGTTTCTAAATATCATTACCAAATGCCAACATAACTTTTGTATTGTATGAAATGTATAATACTGTTTCAAAACAATATACTGAATGTGATAGAATTCAGGGCAAACCATTCAGAAAATGTAGAAATCTAACTAAATCTGAATATTGTTGGTGACATATGGTGAAATTTTTTTGCAATTTGGTTTTACTAAAACCCAGTTTCAACACAACACTTGCTGCTTGACAACGTATGAGGTGGGCACAAGCGTGAATATCTAAAGCGAAAAAGTAACCTAAGAAGCCGTTCTTGTAACAACCCCACGTAACTGCAGAACGAACTTGATCCATTGGGCAATAAGTTCCAACTTTAATTTCCTGTACGTGTCGCTCACAAATATAAACTTTATTAGCGTGAAAAAATGTTTGGTCTCTGTTACTGTTGGCAGTTCGCAGTGGCGTTTTGTTTTATAGGGGAGTATGTTGGTGCAACCATAACATACACTTAGTGTTGTAATGTGTATGCACCTTAAACTTTTAGTTTTTGATTTACGACGAAAATGGTGACTTTATGTCCGCAAAAGTGGGCGTTTATTGGCAATACTGAAAAGACAGCCACTTGCTTGTATAAACAATGAATTAAAAGTGAATTCTTAAGTGACACCTAGCAAGGATATTAAAGTTTACATTGTATTTTAGTATTATTAAATTAACATTCCCTTGACAGCTGCCTACTGCCTGCTTACTTACTATTTCTTGTTAATAATACAGAAATATGAGGAATTCACTAAAGCAATACTAAATCGTAAAAGTAGATTTACAGTAGCAACGCGCGCTCCTATTTTCTCATAATAGGCTAGTTCACCATTCAGCATCAAAAAAAGGTTCGCTCGTATATTTTCTTATTTGTTAAATATTTATGTTATCTTAGAACAAATGTTGAAACGCACAGTATTTTTAAATTGAATAATTAAAGCACTTGTTAAGAATACGAAACTACATTATCACAGATCCTCAAAGACAAATGGGTTAAGGAAATCAAACACTTGCTGCTTAAAACACACACATAACCTCAAAATATTTAAGAAGCAAGAAACTGATACTGTCAAATTATGCAGAAAGTTTTGGAAAAATGTTAATATTTATGTATTTGGCATATTCATTATAAGAAAACAAAGCAAGAAATATGTACCAAGAATATGAAAATACTGATCAACGGATGGGAATGAGGTTAGATTTCATAATAAACATAATGAAGCTGTAATAAACAGGAAATGTTCCTATTAAAAGAAGAAGAAATAGAAGATATATTTTAAATTTCCAGTTACTAGTTATAATTCGAAAAACGCTATATGTCAACGGAGATTCGTATGGCAACGTTGTTCGAAAATCGATGACGCATTTCCGTTGTAACGATACGTCGCTTCCAATGTTAAAATATTTAGTTAAACACGTGTTCTTAAATTAGGCATAAAAATTCAATTTATTATCAATTTAATATGTGTTACATAAATTACATATTCTTAAATCATACGAACTGCATGATAAACAGTTAATGAAAATATATCTGGCGAACCTGTTGGAACAGCGATTATTTAGTTTAGATTTAAAGAGAAGCCAGCTTCACACATACTTTGTGTTAAATAATCTAAACTGCATGATCAACAGTCAATAAAGGGTCTGGTAACAGTGTCGTAACATCGTTGACGTATTTCTGGTGTAAACAAGCATTCAGTTAACCATATCTTTTTAAACAAAGTATTAAAAGTTAAATTTATAATCATAAAAAATTAATACATTGTGTTAAGTAAATTACATGGCCTTAAAACATGCAAACTGCATGATAAACAGTTAATGAAAATTGTTTGGCAACGCTGTCCGAACATCGATGACGCATTTCCGTTGCAACATATTACCTCCAATGTCTAAACATTGAGTTAAACGTTTCTTGTTCTTCTTTCTCCGGTATCCTTTATACGCTCACGGGTGTTGGATATTTGTGGGTTCCGCGTCCTTTACCCATTTCTTCCATCCTTTCCTGTCCTTTGCCATCTTATTCATTTTTTCTATCGTTTTCCCTCTTGCTTTCCCTATCTCTTCTATGCACTTCGTCCAGGTGAGTCTCGGCCTTTCTTTTTTCCGTTTCCTCGTACCTTTGGCTTCCATTACTTTTTCCGGTAATCTGTTTCCCTCCAATCTCTTTAGGCGTCCATACCATTCTAATTTCTTCTTCTCACTTTTTTTGTGTTATCGTTTTTTATTTTAGTTTTCCTATGATTTCCTCGTTTCTAATGTGTTCCATCTTGGTTTTCCCCTCTATCTGTCTAAAATACTTCATTTCTGCGGCTATCAGTTTTAGTTCATGTTTCTCTTGTAAAGTCCAGGTTTCGCTTCCATGTAGGATCGTTGGTGCCACTATCGTATTATATAAAGGGTCGCTGAAATGTATGGAAACGGTCAAATATCTTGGAAACGGTTTATCGGAAATCTTTAAGATTTGGCACAAGGCTATAAGCAGTTAAGTTCTACTATCTGTAATTTTTACAACTTTATATTATCATATGTTTTTGAGATCCAAGGCTAACTTGATTTTTTTTAGGTAGCACTAGGGGTCAATTTCACCATTTTTGAAACCACCATTTTTTTCTGAATTCAGTAATGTAGCACATGCGTATTTTGTCTTTTAAATAAACCTCAAAAAAAGTAATACACTCAACAAAACCAGGGCTTAGTTACCTTTGATAATGTTGTCAGTAGGCTGTCTTATTAGCTCTTTGTAGTCTCTATATAATAATTATTGTTTAAAATGGTCCAGTGAAAACGAGAAGATCCAAATTTTAATGATGATTGGATATGGTGACAGGAAAAGAAGCTGCGCTAAAGTAGTAGCTCTTTTCAATGAAATTCATCCTGAGCGAGGGCCGATCTCCAAATCAACGGTCTCAAAGACATTGCAGAGGTTTAATGAAACTGGGGGTGTTAATAATCGACCAAAATCTGGACGGTTAAACAATGTTACAAATGACGACAATTCTTTGAATGTTATGTTAGACGTTATAGAAAATCCAAAAACTTCTGTACAACAGTTGGCATTGAACCATAATATGAGCAGAGGATCAGTTCAAAAAATATTGAAACGGGAAAAGTACCATCCCTACAAAATTCACTTGCTGCAAGAATTGAGCGAAATTGATTTTGCCCGCGGGGTTGAATTTTGTGAAATAATGATGCACAGGATAACACAGGACGGCAACTTCATTAACAACTTGCTGGTTTCTGATGAATCTACTCTTTGTTTAAATGGGCATGTTAACCGCCACAACTGTAGATTTTGGTAAGACAGTAATCCGCATTGGATGGAGGAGGTTCATACCCAGCGCCCACAAAAAATGTATGTTTGGTGTGGCATCATTGTTCGGAATGTTGTAAGTCCCTTTTTCCTTAATGGCAATTTAACTTCGGAGCGATATCTGCAACTTTTGCAACAACAAGTTATATCCCGACTAAGACAAATATTCCCGAACTACGAAAATCCGAATCGGCCAGCTGACACCATATGGTTCCATCAAGACGGAGCACCACCCCATTTTGGACTTCAAGTACGGTAGTATTTAAATGAGACATTTCCTGGTAGATGGATAGGACGGAGAGGAACAATCGAATGGCCAGCCAGGTCACCAGATTTAACTCCGCTCGACTTTTTTTTGTGGGATCATGTGGAAAATCGGGTTAATGTTAACAGATCAATGCATTTAGAAGAGTTGCATGAACGAATAAGGAACGAAATTGCCAGTATTTCACCAAATACATTGATTGATTCGTTGCAAAACTTCGTTCAACGTGTTCATTATTGCCAAGAAGTGAACGGAGAGCACTTTGAACACCTGCTGTAATTTTTTTCAGTTTTATCTAAAATTTTAAGTTTGTTTTATTGTATTTTCAAAAACCCAGATTTAATTTTTTTAATAAAGTATGCAACGTTTTTTTGAAGTTTATTTAAAAAATAAAATACGCATGTACTACATTACTGAATTCAGAAAAAAATGGTGGTTTCAAAAATGGTGAAATTGACCCCTTCTTCTTAGGGTGCTTTATCTCTTACGAGACGTAGCGATCTTCTCTCCTATGCCTATGTTGCGCGTTCAGAGTGCCAAAGACATAGAGGACCTACAGCTTAACATGGGCTCCGAACCACGGGAAGTGTAAACACTTCTACTCCAGAGAAGATTTACTAGGCAGAGTACCTCGGCGGTTGCCATTGCTTTGCGAGGAAGAACAGCCGTTAAAAATCCGATGTTCCGGTACTGGGAATTGAACCCAGGACCTTCAGCGTAGAAGTCTAACGCGCTAACCTCTAGCCTACCCCTAGTGCTACCTAAAAAAAAGTTAGCCTTGGATCTCAAAAACAAATGATAATATAAAGTTGTAAAAATTACAGATAGTAAATCTTAACTGCTTATAGTCTTGTGCCAAAGCTTAAAGAATTCCGATAAACCGTTTCCAAGATATTTGACCATTTCCATACATTTTAGCGACCCTGTATATTTAGCTTGCTTTTTTCGTTTATTTCTTTTTTCCCAAAAACTGACTTATTTAGTGTGTAGTATATATTGTTTGCCTTCTTAATTCTGTTTGCTATTTCAAGGTCTATTTTCCCGTCGTTTTCTATAATAATTCCTAGGTATTCCAATGTCGTCACTTCTTCTATAGGTTGGTTTTTGTACATTATTTTGTTTTGTTCCTGTTCTCTTTTCTTATTTATATACATTATTTTACTTTTTTCTACATTAACTTCCATCTTCAGTTTTTCTATTTCTTCAGTCCATGTATTTATCAACTTTTGCGTTTTACTATTTTTGTCTGTTATGAGCACTAAATCATCTGCGTATGAGAGGCTATCCATTCTGAGTGGTATCATATTCCTATGTCCCACTGTAGTCTGGAGATTCTCCGTTCTTTGTCTTATGTTTTTCTATAGCTTGTCCATTACTATTATAAACAGGTATGGGCTTAAACTGTCACCTTGTTTTATACCCTTTCTGATATTATTAATATACATTTCCATAGCAGTATATATTCTGAATATTGGCAATGATATTTCAGAAAACGATTTGCAGATCGAAGCAACGGTTTCAATTTTATTTTATATATATATATATATATATATATTGCTGTGTTACACTCGATAAAATGGACTTAATTCTAATTAAATATAAAGTATTAAAGCTATAGGAATCTTTCCTGTATGAAAATGAGTAGTTCACGCACGCTATTTTCAAAAGAGTTCAGACGTTGTCCTTTTCGATTATTCGTCGGGTTGTCGTAAGATGGGAATTGCAAGTTTTGCATACATCTGAAGAAATTTTGCCAATGGAGCAGCGTTCATAATGTTGTTTTCATGCCTTTCACCATTTTTTACTGAGTCTTAAGCTGTAGTAACAATGATATTAATGTAAATGTTTATATTTTGACAGTTTAGACCAATTTTGTGGATTTAAGCATATTAATGTGGTTAATTGGCTGTAATTTGAACTAAATACCATTGACTTAGCTTATGAGACAACTGTGTGTGGTATTTATTTAAACTTTGAATGTGTATTAATTTGTTTATCTGCAAAGTTAGATAAATTTAATAGACGATTATAGAAATTGTAAAATTACATCGAAAGAATGTTTAGATTCTGCTAGATTTGTATTGAAACTTGTAGTACAGGTGATATGGATGATTTTCGTCGCATTTCCCATAGAACAATGCTGTATTTGTTTATTTATGTGTTAATTAAACATGTTCTGACAATTTCGTTTATACGTGTGGAAATTGCTAAGTTATTTCTATTCCTTAGGGAATTATAAGTTCAAATGCCATTGAATACTTAGATAGGGCATCTTTTTGTATAAAATTTGTTAGGAACAATGCTGTAATTATTGAATTGTTTATATTTATATGTGAAATGATAATGTACTTCAGAGTTATCGAGATTTTTCATGTGTTTGAGTGTTTAAACCTATTAAAATGCTTTATTTATGTTTATATTAGTGTGCTACGATAGCTTAGGTTTGTTTTCATGAAGTTTAACTCTAGATTTAATTGTTTCTCTACGACTATAATATAATGTATTCGTTACATATACCTTTTTAGTTGAAGAATGATAGATATTCTCCATTGCCGTTGGATTCTGTAAAAAACGGTGGGATAATGAATCAGAATCCAATGGGCGTGGCATGTTAGCGCTTGGATCTCCCACTTGTTTTTGAAGTAACTGTCAAAAACAGTTTTAAATTTTCGTATTCGTAAAACCAGTAAGAACTAGGTATGAATAATTCAGACAGCGAAAACGCTGAGATGTGTTTGCCACCAGAAATAACGGAAACCGCGAAAACGACGTGTAATTTACTGCCGAGGAAATCGCAGAAACAGTACACACGGCATAAAATCGTTGTGGCTAGTGAACCGATATACGTTCATCTAAAGCAAAATTTTTATAATACTGATTCAGACCAAAAATTGTAACTTCCTATGAAATAGTCGTAGAGAAAGTATAGTCTCCTACTCGTGTAGAATAGCTATTTTCATCCTCGTGAATAATGGCTGTCATTCTACAATCGTTGAAGAATATACTATTATTTATAGTTAGATTTTGTTGTTAAAAACTTGGTTTTGTGTTCATGTTAGACAGGGCTTCTGCAGTATCAAAAGATTTGTCTTTTTGATAAGAATTCCAAATATGTAATTAGTTTGGCCCTATCTCTATCCATAGTTAAGTTATTTTGTTTATAAGAATTTTGGTGCAAAATTTGGCCATTTCAGAGCTTGTTCCTCATTGGTCAGTTTTTTTAGGTGACATGCAAAGTATATTAGAATTTGTTAAAATATCTGAACGTTATGTGAGTTGCAATGGCAACTGTAGCTTTTTTCAGAACAGGTATAAAAGAAGATTTCTGGAGGGTTGCCTCACTTCTAAAAATTTTCTATGAGGAACCGTTGAAGGTTTCCTAACCAATTTTGTAAAATTACATACTGTTCGTGAATTTTGATGTGTTGACATACGGCACAGTTTGAAATAAAGTGAATTCTTCTGTGCATCGTGTTTATTTACCAAGCTGATAAATATTATCCAGTGCATAAAGGTACTGTGAAAGCCAGTTAAAGTTGAGAAGCCCTTTTTGAGATCATCGTAGATTTTATAATAAGAAGCCGCCAACACAATTCCTACGGATGCAGAGAAAAATGGACACCGAAATAAATGGGATTTAAACCAAAGCAGCGCGCGCAGGGAAAGTAGGAAGAAAGAATTATCGATGAAAACTGGACATCAGGTTTGATAGCTGTTAGTTCAATTACTGTCAGTTTTATTTTTGTAAATGTAAATTGTTTGCTGATGCCGGTTAAAGTTTTTGAAAGGTTTTCATGCATTTTGCAATTTCGCAATGCCCAATTATCTCAACTTGAAGTGTTTAATAACCCTGAGAATAAATTAATTTAACTTTAATTTCAAATAAAGTTCGTATTTTATTTTATTAAAGAGTCTTAATTGAAGATAGTGCTGTGTGAAGTGTTTATTTTCATACAATTTTGCTGTCGATTTGTACATATCATTGAAGGCATAAGATTATATGTGCATCATTTTATTTTGTGTATCTACAGCAGATTATCTAACCTCATCTACGATTATTACAACTATTATTATTACGGGGTATTCTCACGGCAACTGTTTATTTGTCACCGCATCGTGGGGCTTATACTCGTTTATTTAATTATTTATTTTATTTATTTAAAACCCCTCGGGGCGATATCTCACAGCAATATATACATATATTATTGGCGCCCAACGTGGACCAATAACGGAAAATGTATTTATTCATAAATAGGACATTTTCATGCCAATATATATTCTAAATATTGGCAATAATTTTTAAGAAAGCGATTTACACGTCGAAGCAACTTTTTCAATTTTACTAGAGCGTCAATAAACGCAGAGTTTGTATTTTTCGTAGTCTTTTTTTATGGAAATTGTAATGTTTAGATTATATTTTGAATCCGGGCAACTCCCATCATAATAAAATCAAAATCCACTAATGAAAGTTACAATATGGTTAGCGTAATGTGCAAGTTGTAAGGTATCGCCCCATCGTATAATCTCTCTGTAGACAGGCCCATCCTTTTAAGCATATCTGAAGCGTTTAAAGAGGTTTCAAAAGGAGGCCGATTTGGAACAACAAAGCTGCCTTGGGAGGGTAAGATTAAAGAAGATGACTCGTCAGGTGAGCGGAACAAGAGACGAAGAACAGATTGATGCTCGCATCTCGGCCATCAAACGAGTGAGACATCAAGTTGGCCGGTTCTAGTTTCCCTTATAATGATCGGCGCGGCGCTTTTAAGACATGTTTGTATAGCAACACTATTATCAAGATAATATGTACGTAGCTACGTCATCTGCCCACGTTCCTGTGTCTTATTTCAGAGCCTCGGGAAACGCAGCTACACATATACGAACCTCCCTGCTTCTATCTTCAAGATTGTTAGATGGAAACGAGTCTGTAAATATGAATATAGTTGGATAATAAGTGGTTGTTATACAACATAGTTTGGATTTTTTCAAAGATGAGATGCGTTAAACGTGCGCTGTTTTTCTATATAATGTGGCAATCCAGAGCTCGTTGGTTTGTCAGAATAAGAAAACTTGTTTGACAAGGACGATTCATTTATTTCGCCTTGCTTGCTCTACGAACAACATACAGCAAATTACAATATCAAGGGTAAATATCACGAAATAGTTTTGGGATTTTCAAGATCAAGATCCATAAAATAAACATAAATTCTAAATGCCATAGTTTTATTTACAACGAAGAATTATTACGAATATTAAAAACATATCAAATATGAACTCGAAATTTCAAATCCCAAACCTAATTTCAAAAATTTCGATATTTAAAGTAGTAAATTCGAGATACAAACACAAAATTTCCAGTCGAAACTTCGAAGGAGGAATTCAGAAGTTCGATGTTAAGATGGATATTTATAATTAATTTTATAATGTTGTTTTTAATTTCGTAATTTACATCTTTAGCGTTAAGCTTTCACTTTAAGATTCAAATTTTGCTTTTAATCTCAAATATCTTGATTACACTTTAAATTTTGGATTCAAACTACAGCTTTAAATTAGAAATTTCGACATTAATTATGATATATTACATTTAAGCTTGATAATTCAATTTTAGACTGAAATTACGACTATAAAATCCAAATTACGATTGAACTTTCAATTATTGCAATGTTAAAATGTCATCTTTAATTTTAAAATATTCAATTTAAATACGAATTTTTAATTTCACTCTCGAAATTTTGGTTTTAGACTCGGAATATTGCTTTATAAATCCAATTCAAATTTTTAATTTGTGATGCAGTTGTAATATCAATGTTTCAGTTATGACCTAGGAATATCGGCTTAAAATATGAAATTTTGACGTTAGTCTCAAAATTTTAATTATATACGCTAATTATGAACCACATCCAATTTCTAATTCAATTTACAGCTAGAAATTTAGATTGTAATCTTGGAATTTGGAAATATCAAGATATAACTTTAAATTTAAAATTTTAATTTTAAATAGGAATTGTGATTATCAAAATTCAAATTCAATCTCAATTTCCAACCATAGTTTGGAGATTTCGGTTTTAATCTGGGCATTTTGGATTTGCATATCAAGTTTTTATTTTAAATTTAGAATATTAATTTTAGACTCGAATTATGATATCAAAATCCAAATTCCCACTCAATTTGTAACTGTAGTATTGAAATTTCGATTTTAATCTCGGAATTTGGGTTATAAATATCAAGTTCATGTATTAAAATTAAAATTGTAATTTTGACACGAATTGTAATTAACATAATTCAAATTCCTATTCTTTAACACAATAAACTTTAAATACGAAGTTCAATATTAAAACGAATGTTACTTTTAGACTAGAATTGTGAATTCCATTTGGAATTAATTTCTAAATTTTTTCTTTAAATATGAATATCACTTGGAATCGTTTGAATGGTAAAT
>JABXWE010047548.1:0-10467 GCA_014611495.1 Limonius californicus
AGGAATAAATTATTATCAAATGCTTATAAATATTATTCGGCCAAGTTAGGTCCGAAATACGTCGGCCCTTATAAAATCAAGAAAAAGCTCTCGCCTTGGACTTTTGAGTTAGTTGATATGGATGGTCGTTTTAAGGGTAATTGGCACGCAAAAATCTTAAATTGCATCATGAACCTTCTGCGGATGATGACTAGATTTCACGATTACATTTTTAGCGGGTGGTTGGTTGGGCATTGTAGGGAAGGTCACTAAGGAAGCATTTCCATCTGAGCTTGAACATTTCTCAGTTGATTGATTGATTATTTGATTGGTTGGTGGTTTGGTGGATTAGCCGGTTGATTGTTTGGTTTGTTGGATGGTTAGTTGGTTGATATTTGGTGGATTAGCCGGTTGATTGTTTGGTTTGTTGGATAGGTGGATTATTAGATGGTTGATTGATCAGTTGATGAGCTGAGGAAGGGTTTGATTGTTGTTAGTTTTAGATTGAGGCAGAACATCTTGGCCCTTAGTAAAGTTTTGTGTAGCATGAGTTTTATCTAGTTATTTTGCAGCATCGTTTACCAATTGTTGTTTCCCCTGGAGTTTGACTGAATGATTGTTGGTTACGCATCGGATAGTCCCTGATATATACAGTACGTCGGCAAATATTTTGTACTTTGAGAATTTTGTAGTTGGTATGTCCAGTTTTTAAGACCTTGTTCCGTATATCAAGCGTTCGCTTGTTCCGTCGGTGGTGCCAGCTCTGGTGCTTTTCCTCCTAATTTTTCATTCTTTTCTTTTTCTTTTATTCTCTGGTCTTCCTTCTTTTCTCTGTTGGAATGATTGTGGAATCTTTAGTCTGGTATGAATGTGAGATGAAGTTGGAGAGTTACCTCGGTTTGCTTTCGCGCTCTCCGGTGGCCTCGAAGACGGAATGAATCTAGAGGGATGAAAGGAAATTTTCTTGTCTATCGCTTTCTAGTCGTCTATGGCTCTCTTTATGGAGTTCTTCGCTTCTCTCCAGGTTCATCAAAAGAAGTTTGGACATCTCCAATTTTGTTAGTTGTGCTTGTTTGGGAAATTTTACCGGGTTGGGGGGTAGCTTTGTTGGTTTTTAGGTTGACAGTCTATATCTGTTGGGGTTCCCTTTCACCTCGTGGGTTTGTTGTATCCGAAAGGACGATCTTGTCTTGGGGTTGGGTATTTGGATGGTATTGTAGGGGGGAGTTCTGAACATTTCCAGTTGTGGAAGTACGCTACGATAGGTTGACGAGCAGTTCAGCGGCGCAGCTTTTCCATCCAACAGCGAGGAACTGTCTCGATCCCTTTGGTGGTGTTACTTTGCCCCTGGTTTTGGAATGAATTTCTTCCTGCCGTCCAAATAGTTGTGTTTTGTGTTGGGTTGGGTTGTGGATTTTAGTTGGGGGTTTTCGACATATTTGTTGGGGTGGGGTTTATATCCATTATGAGGGTTGGGCGTCGGATGTGTCTTGGGATAGATGAAGGAAGCAACAAAATGTCTTTCACCCTTGCACACTTTAGTTTTTGTATTGTACGCAACGTGAGTTGCTTAAATTTAGGTTAACAACGTCACTTCCTGGTTACTATCTTTCCGTTACGCTTGGACTGTAGTGTGGATCTTCGAAATATCTGGTGGGGGGGGAATTTGTAATGTTCTCGCGCCTAAATTTCGAAGTTCGTTCAGACAAATGAAGCGACGCAGTACGAGTTTGAGTTCAAAATTCTGCGGGGAGGGAATTGGAGGATCGAAAAGGCAGTTTCCCGTAATTAGGTCAGTGGGTAAAATATAGTCAACTTTGCCGGACGTTCTGCGTGAATTGTGAAGTTTTATTGAAATCGTTGGTCGATTGGAAATTAGTTTTTCGCTTTGTACTTCACTTCACATAGGAGCTGTTCCTATTGTTGTAAGGAACAGTCTCCAGGAAATTATATTTTCCATTATAGAATTTACTCCGGTAAAGAAGATTTATTTTGGGATAAGCCAGAGTCCATCAACTGGTGAGTTTGTTATAGCCAGAAATCATTGTCTTATCGTTATCTCCAGAACGTTTTCCTAATCTCAAATAAAATTTAATTAGGCAAAAAGTCGTACATCGGGGCTTCCAGAAATTAAGACGCTATAGAAAAACTCTACATTACTACGTAGTGCGGAATTTACAAGCTGTCCTGGTCGAATAACCTTGGGAGGTTTTTCCTGAAACAAGTGGACACCTGGATCGTCACCGATGCATGGACGAGCTGATTGCAGCGTATCAAGGGCAGTGAACGTTTTAAAACCTATGTAACCTTGTATTATTATTCATAACTTCGTGACATTTATTTAACTGTATGAATTAATTGGGATTATCTGTAAAGGGATTTAATTAGGGGTTGAAGTGTATCTAAGGGATATAATTGTAAAAATACCGTGTCCAATTTTACGTACAATAGATATACAGGGTATTCCAATAGGGGTTGATATTGCGTGATAGGATTCACGTGTTTAATGATTTAGATCGTTGTTTCGCCCATTTGCGTGAATCGAAGGCCTTCGGGATCGCGGAGATGCGCTAATTATTTGCGAGAATATAATTGTTGAGCGCAATACTGATCCTAACTTGTTTGAATTATTCAGTAAATTTCCGTTGTGTTACGGAAGAGTAACGTAAGATTGGGACGTATACGTATAAATATATATATGTGTATTTTGGTTAATTTATGGTGTTTCACAGAAACAAAAAAAATGTGAATGAATTTATTATTTGGTTAATTAAACTGAGATTGGGTTGCAACTTGGTTGTTTTATTGGACTACGAATTATCTAAATTTAAGTTCATAAAGAATAGAGCTCAGTATTGTAAAGGTAGGTGATTATTTATCTTGGAGTCCAACTTCTCATTTTTTTTTCACCTCGACGATGCTAGGAAATTACAAGTTGGTGGCGCCTATAAAATAAATTGTTTTGAACCCACTCCTTCTTCGATTGGGTTTCCGGGAATCTAGTATCGATTATTTGTGTAATTTTTGTCTACCTGAACAGTGGCGGAGTAATGAGATTGTTTTTGTAAGTTAAACAATTTTATTTTGTAATTAGTAAATAGAAAAGGCGTGACAAATTGACTGCTTGAAAAACGCAATACGACCCGTCATTCCTCCAAAAAGGTTGCACCATATTTGGACATGTGATGAAATGTTCTAGAATAAGGGACACGTGAGTTCACGGAAGTGCTCAAGGTCACGCGCGAGAAAACAAGAATCGGTAGTTTTGAGCCTACAAAAGGGAACTGTCAACATAACTTCGAAAAACAAAACAAATAGCGAAATGGTAACCCAAAATAAGACTGCAATTAAAATAACGTTATTAATTCTTACGAAGCGGCAAACAAATTAAGAAATTAATTCATATACAGCGGCAAATTTGAAACGAACATAACACCCCGCAACCACCTCAAGATGCTACTAAAGTGCTTAAGAAAGGACCAAACACGCATTTTCGCACTGTTATTGTAACAACATCAATATGCGGTCTTTCTTCATACAGTTATTAATAGAAAGTATATAGAAAAAAATGTAATAAAGTAGCAAAATTATCTCGGAAAAAACTGATGGGAGAAGCATTCTCGATTTAGTGAAAATTGACTAGAATCCACACACGTTTATGACATCTTTGGATTTAATTTAGTGAAACGATTTCACTTTATTCATATTCATATTCACTATATAAAATGTATACAACCCTGCGCGATTTAACTAAGCCCCTTAAACTCCGAAGAATGCCAAGACTGGCCTACTGTAGCAGTGTCGATAGTTAGCTAACACGTTTCAGTGATTGCCTACTACGCATTTTCCTAACAACACATTCTCAAAAAACAGTTTTACATGCAGTTCGGGGTTTATAGTTCAGAACAGCATATGGCAATTTTTATTTTTATTTCAGAAATAAAAGTTGCTTTCTGTAGAAACGTATACACACCATTTTGCGACAATACATTAAAAAAGATTGCAGAAATACTCAGGTAGTGATGCTAGAAAAGATTTGTTCTAAAATATTACAACCGATTGAGTCCTGTATATATGAGGTTTGGCAATTTATTTCCCGAATGGACACTGCAGCATTGGAGTCATTTAATATTAAATTAAAAGTAAAGCAGCAAATAATACGAGATTTACTTGACCTGACACTTATAGACTTTATTCTTTCATAAACTGAAATCTTGTAGGAAAATGATTTCAAGCCGTACATACAAGGGGAGTCAACTAAGCTTGATATCTCGGTTATTTGAAATATTAGGAAAACTATTTTCAGCGGACTGTAATAGGCTGTGCCTATATAGTTGCTATCAAACATATTTGTGCGCTATTCCGACGAGATTAAATAATTTTTAGAAACTGCTTATAAAAATAATGGTTTCAAAAATTGAAATCTTTACACTAGGGTTTAATAATTTGTTTTTGCCTTCTTCTTCTTCGTGGCACTGCAGTCTCATCTGGACCTGGGCCTCTCGTATTTTCTGCCTCCAGATATGTCGCTGCCTTACTATTGTTTTCCAATTGCGAACTTTCAGTATTTGTTGTTCTTCAGGGTTGTTTATCCATCCGTCTTGGCCGTTCTCTTCCCTTTGCACTCTCCATCTGCCCATTATATACATAGTTTCTTTGAGATTCAATCTTCACCCATTCTCTCCACGCGTCACACCCATTTTAATTTTTGTAGTTTTATAAATTCTGCAATGTCTGGTAGTTTTTACCTAAGATTGTTTATCTACTAAAAATAATTTTATTTTACTATTTGCCAATAATTAGCCGGCCCCGGTGGTCTAGTGACTAGCGCGTTTGCCTTTGGATTCAAGATCGAACCTGGCTGGTGAGATTTTTCTAGCGGGGAAAAATCTAAAAATGCGCCTTCTGTCGGGTAAGAAGTAAAGCCGTAGGTCCCGTGTCACTACGATGTGTGACACGTTAAAAATCACTACTGGAGTTGGAACTACCCCAGATAGGCAAAATTCTTAGTTAAAGTGTACAATAAGCCAATGATGGCTGCAGTGCTTAGAGATGCTTGGAAAACCGCATCCTAGATCTCGCTCTTTCAAATCAAGGATCATTTGCTAATAGTTCGTTAAATCCTAGTAGCAGTAAAAATTGGCAAGTTTGATATTAACAAATACAATAAAAACTAGATTACGAACGCAATTGTTAATACCGGTAACATTAACAAAAATAAATTCACACATAATTTTTTTTAAATCCACCCTGGATTGGAACCCACGCTCTCCGCGTGACAACCAGATACGTCAATGCATCGATCAACGAACGCTCTTTTCGGTGCGGTATCATCAATACATATAAATGGTCTGCAAGGCCAGTTCGATTCTTTAATTATTTTAAAAATTGATTTAAACTAAGTAAACTAAGGCTTTACCTTAGCTTTACCTATTGTTTCCAAAAACTTTTTGAGTGTTGCAGTAAGTAAGTAAGTAAATAAAAGGAAATTATTTTGAGTAAATATCAAAGATTTTTCATGTTACCTACATTATGTTACTATTTAAAGTGTAGAAATTATAAATTGCCACACCTCGTATATCTACCACTATGCACTATTGCCGCCGCCACGCTAGTTAACTCGTTTTTATGATTATACATAAGAAAACAAATGTAGTTCCAATTTATTAGGCACGAATAAATTAGAAAAAAACTACTGCATGGTCTGCATAGATTCTTAGAAGGCCCAGATTACCACGGTGTAACATTGTCTCAGGCTGCTTTAATACAAATTTCGTAACGAGCTCAAGCGTCTAATCAAGTCATACCAATAGCTCATACCTTGCGAGTAAATTACTGTGCTACAAAGTTTACTGCTACTTCTTCCTCATACAGTAAACAACTGGTCGTAGATAAAGTTAACGGCAATTTGGGAAGCACAAGAGGTTAAGTAATTTGATTCAAGCAGATGAACTACTCTTCAGTTTTAAAATGCAAATCCCTTCAGCAATTTTGTTTTAATACCTCTTACAGTTAATCCTTTGGGGCATGGCGATAATGAAATCATCCCAACAAACGTTTAATCTAATTTTAGATTCACGTAAGCCTGACACGGAGCAGGTATGCATGAGCTATTTGATTAACATTGAAAATCGTATATACGAACAACAAGTTAAAATACAAGTTTCTCATAACAAATCTGTATAAACTTACAAATTAATACATGATATATTTTAGTTCCTTCTAAAGTATTAAATATTGCATTTGTTATAAAAGATGCTAAACGTATACTTACAATTAATTTAGGACTAGCTGAACCCGCTCTGCTTGATAGTTTCTTAACGAAGTAGTAAATAAGCAGAGTGAAAATGTAAAGCGTATATTAAATAAAATAATCGACAAAATAAATTGATTTTTTGCTAATGTACTTTTTGTTTTTGCTCCTATTTTTCTTGAGTTGAATAACAAAATGTAGATTATGATAAGCAATTGAGATTCATTTAATTGCAGATTGTAGATCATAAGAATACCATTTAAACGTTAACCCAATTTTTGTGAAGATATCTGATACAGTCGACTTTTCTACAGTGTAAGGCCTCCAGGGAATTCTAACTTCAATCAGTTTTCTGATGTTTGTTATTGTTTATTGTGCTCTTCGACGTTCCTAGACTAAAACATCATCTAGCGGTCTTAATTTGATAACTCCCTGGAAAATCATCAATTAATAAAGTGAATATCATATATATAGAGTAAGTCGGCTAAGATGAACCAGCTTGATATCTTGGATATTTAAAATATTAGAAAAATCATTTATAAGAAGATTGTAATAAACAGTACCCCATACATCTAGGCACTCTCAAACGAAACATTTTTTTGTTCAAACTAGTGCAATATTAAACATAATTCGAAAATAAAACACTAACATTTAACTGAAATCATTTGCCAACAAAACAGAGTTACGCCGATACTGTCTTCCCAGATACTTTTAAATGCGGCATTTTACATATTTGTTTATGTCAAATATATTCGATTGCAGTTTTCAAGCGATTAATTCGTTAATTTAAACGAATTTTTAAAATATATACAGAGCTCGAATCAATTTACCGCTATTATATGTAGTAATAACGTCGCACAAGAAAGAGGCTAAATGGTTCAATGACTTAAAGGGCCAGATATCGATTTTTGGACGAAGGTAATATTTTTAATTATTTTCAATTTTAATTTCGTTTTACTAGATAATTTAATTTTTAAATTATTAGTTGTTGTTGGTAAATAGTAAACCAAAATTATTTGTAGTAAATAAGCAATATTAAGCTGCAAATGGGGGACCGCGGTAGAGTAATGGTCGCAGCGCTTGGCTTCGGAGTTATTCTACCAAAGTCGCTCAGGTTCGAATCCTGAGCACTGCACTTTCCCAGGGTGTTTGTGGTGTCTGGGGCATGCGGTTTTTCAAGGGTGGGGCATGTTAGATCTTGCCTTCGGCAACTCCACGATTCTTAAAAAAAAACTGCAGATTTCTGTTAATACCGCTAACAGTATCGAAAAACGAAATCTAATATTAAAAATTAAAAAATAGAATCGCTCAGGAATCGAAACCGGGTTTTCAGTTTGAGAAACTAGCGTTTTATTACAACAGTTCCATTTAGACTCTTCGTTGTGCAATGTCATTATTACAGATAATAGTCATACTCTTCGCATTGGGCGCTTTAATAATAATTTTAAAAATGTATTTAAACTAATTAAATTAAAGCCTTTAATTTAGTTTCACATGATTTATTGGGTTATACTAAAAACGTAGTAAATGACATAACACGTGAAGAAACTAAGCCGCATCTAAAATGACATAATACTACAGTAGCCCAGAAAGCAAAACGTGAATCGTTACTTAAGCCAGTTTATAACAATTACTAAAATTATTAATAGTTATGATAGTATGCTTTAGTTACTACAATTATTGATTATTCTAGAGCACAAAATATTTGCTTTGAAATATATAACTTAATAGCTGAAGGGAGTACAATTAGCATATATTTTTTCACACCTAACAAAACAGATCCTTTAAATTGGTTGATAAAACTAGTTAAATAAACAAAGCTGCATACGCGGCATTAAGGAGATCTAGCTATCAGTTTATTATACTTTTTGTTTCATACCTAAAAAGTAATAATGTTCAATGTTCAATATGAACAAAGAATTATGTCAACCGACAGCAGCGTTCTATTAAATAATTTTTTATTTTTATCTATTTCGAGCTGCTATTTATAAAAGATTTTGTAAATAGGCTTCTAACAAAAACTTTCTTCCTATGGTGACAGTTTCTGAAAAATGTAGTGCACACAAATCAATATTCTGTATTAACTCAATTTTTCGACGAAAACTATAATATTATTTGCCAGAATAAATGACCTTGAAATCAAATATCAGAGTTCTTTTCCAATTTATTACAAACTTCCTGCCTGGAAAGCTTCTGATACTACCAGCTCGTAAAACCTACGTTATCGAGACTAATTAATTCATTAAAATATAGTATTGAGCGACGTATTTTATCAGAATTTTCAAAAGGGTGACGAATTATTACTACATTAACTATTTATTGGACATGCCTCCACTCGATGAATGATAACCTTTTCAATGGCGTTGCGCAACCGTTCAGAAATTGCTTTCAGAAAAAATATAAGGGACTGAGAATCTGAATGCACCGGGCATCTTTTGTCACCATGCGGTATATATTCTAAGCACACGCTGTGTTATGTTTTGTATCAAATATAATCTGAGCCCAACACAACAATACTACGATAGCAAGAGACCCCACTATTACCAAGAAAATCATAAACAACTGTAGGAAGAAGAACGTAGTAGTTAAATACACAATGGGATACGATCAAATACATACTGATCAGGTATTAACATACAGAATACAGCCCACCATAAACAGGCCCACCCAATTTTTTGTTTGATTATCAATTTTAAATAGCAAGCAAACGTGTAATTCTGTATGGAGAGATAGATCTTAAGGCAGAAAGGATGAACAAAGAATAGAGCCGTTGCCAATGTAGAATACTACAGAAGTAATTTAAATTCACAATTTATTACAGAAACATTTAATATTACGTAGGTCCTGGTTCTTAATTTTAGAATAGAAGAAATATCAATAAAATTTATGTAAAATCTCATATATGCTCAGTTGAAATGCACCACCCATTAAAAATAAAGCTACGTGTTTGAAAATTTGCTAACATAATGTTTTATTATTGCATATGAAATGATCACTATTTCCTTCAAAAAAATCAAGTGGTTGTGGTGTTCGTCTACTGTCTCTCATCCATTTGTTGTAGTTTATGGGCAAATGACGGCCGTAGGAATGTACGTCGATGTCGAGGAGAACGACGAAATCTAGAGTTTTCTGAAAGACGCCATACAGCTTTAATACCTGGAGTTATGGTTTGGGGTGCGATTTGTTTCGGTAGAAGATCACTTCTTGTGTTCGTCCCAGGCACTTTAAATGCTCACCGCTATATTAATAATGACCTGGAACCGGTGTCAGTACCATTCACGCAGACGTTGCCAAACGGTATTTTCCAACAGGATAACGCACGTTCACACACTGCAAAAGTTACCAGAACGTACCTCCAACAAGCACATTTGCAAATGTTGCCCTTGCCTGCACGGTCACCGGACTTATCGCCGATCGAGCCTCTCCTAACACCTTAGACGAGCTGAGACACCAACTTGAGGTTATATGGAACCAGATACCCCCAGGAGAACATAGGCCACTTGATAGAAAGCATTCCACGACGAGTAAATGCTTGCATTGCTGTTCATGACGATGTTACACATTATTAATTTTGTTTTCGTTGGTGTTCATCATTGTAGATCATTTCATACGCAATAATGAAACATTATTTTAGCGAAGTTTCAAACCCGTAACTTTATTTTTAATGGATGGTGCATTACATATGTGAAATTGTTTATAATTAGTTTCTTTATCATGTAAGGAAGGTTATTTAAAAGATTGTATTGATTAAAATTGACAAATGTATACCTAATAAGAGAAAAAGGTCTTGTACGATCTTCGGAAAGTGCTGCTTAGTGCCATCATGAGTTTTAAAAGTGATCTTGTGAGTAAACATTCCTTAGGGGATGATGTTTCAACATCGTAGTGCGCCGTAGGAGGTTGTTTTGGTTATTTTGGGCAAGTGAAGTAGCCCTAGAACATTTAAACAAATAACAAAATTTATTATTATTGATTTATATTTTTGTAAATATGTGTGTAACAACTTTAATTTATGTTTCACTATGGCATTCTTTTTATAATTAATTTGTATTTTGTGTAAAAGGAAGTTTAGAAGAAGTTTTGTTATTTAGATGGAAGTTGTTTATTAGTTATTTGTAAAATTGTAGAGATGTTATAATTTTCAGGTTAGAAATCTTTTATTGATTATTATTCTATGTGTAATAAGTGTGAAGGGTATTTTTTATATTTCTGTGTATTTGTTTATAATTGTTGTT
>JABXWE010047550.1:0-14528 GCA_014611495.1 Limonius californicus
CTTTGGTGTTACGTTGTAGTTCAGAATGGACAAAAATGGATCCTCGCCTTCTCTACTAGCCTTGACTAATAAACCTTTAACTGTCTGGATCGCTCGTTCCACCATGCCATTCGACCGTGGATAATGCGGACTGGAAGTTGTTAATTTTATGTCATACTTTTTAGCAAAGTTGGCGAATTCAGCAGAGCTAAATGGGGGACCATTGTCGGAGAATATTTCTACTGGTAGTCCAAACATGGCGAAAATATTCTTTAGCGAAGATATGACGCTCCCAGCAGTTGTACTGGTCATCTTGTTTACAACTACAAACTTACTGAAATAATCAACCACTACGATGAAGTTCGAAGTTTCGAGAGTTTTAAAATCGATTCCAATTTTTTCCCAAGGTAGATCAGGGATGTCGTGAGAAGATAACGGTTCTCTTTGGTTGGACTTGGCATATTTCTGGCAAGTCACGCAGCTAAGCACCATTTTCTCTATTTCAGCTGAGATTCCAGGCCAATATATGGCTTCTTGGGCCAATTTTTTGCAAGATACCACGCCTTGGTGAGCTTTATGAATTAGGCTCAAAAATTCTAACTTAAGACTTTCTGGGATAATCAGTCTTTTCTTATAGAACAGCACATTTTTGTGGAGGTAAATGTCATCTTTAATGCTCCAAAATTTTTTAACTTCAACTGATGCATTTACTTTATGTGTAGGCCATCCATGAAGAACAAATTGTTTCACTTTTTGTAGAGCAATGTCGTTGTCAATAGCTCGTTGAAGCCTTTCTTCCTTTTCTTTTGAAGTTACGATTATTGAATGAACCATCAGGTTGAAATCCAAATAATCAGTATTAATATTTGCAGAGCTTGGTTCACGGCTCAATGCATCAGCAACATACATTTGCTTACCAGGTACGTAAATTAGTTCAAAATTATATCTTAATAATCTAAGGGCTAGTCTTTGTATTCTAGGAGATAGATCATCTAACGGTTTTTTCAACAATCCCAGGAGCGGGCGATGGTCGCTATATATTTTAAATCTACGACCAAATAAGTAGTAATGAAATTTTTCACAACCAACTACCAGAGCAAGCAACTCTTTTTCAATGTGGTTATAGCGTTGCTGTGTGGGGGTCAAAGAGACGGAAGCGAACTCTATGGGATGATCGTCTTGACTTATGAAAGCACCGAGACCGAATGGACTTGCATCAACAGACAATACCGTATCTTTAGAAGGATCAAAGTACGATAGGACTGGGGTTGCTGTGACTAATTCTTTTAAGCGATTGAAACATTTATTTTCGTTTTCAGCCCACTGCCATATAACATTATTCGACAATAATTTTCTTATTGTACTTGTTTCTTGGGACAAATTGGGTATAAATTTAGCAAGATAAACTATCATGCCAAGGAAACGCTGAAGATCCCTTTTGCATTTAGGAGGTTGCATTTCACGTATTGCTCGAGTCTTACTGTCATCCGATGCAATGCCATCTTGGCTAATGATATGTCCCAGAAACTTAACACTTGTGACGCAAATTTTCGACTTTTGCATATTTAGTGTGAGTCCACTTTCTGATATTTTAGTTAAAACATTGTTTAGATTGCCGTTATGTTCATCTAGCGTTTTTCCAAACACCAAAATATCGTCTAAGTACGCAATAACTCCCTGTACGCCATTTAAAGTTTCATAAATAAATCTTTGGAATATTTCAGGCGCCGAAGATATTCCGTAAGGTAAGCGCAAATAGCGGTACCTCCCCCAAATCGTAGCGATGGTGCATAATAGCGAACTTTCGTAGTCCAAAGGAATTTGTAGAAAAGCTTGCGAAGCATCAAGTAGAGTAAAGTACTTCGCACCAGCTAATTGTGCAAATAAAGAGTCTTGCCTTGGAATCTGAAAGTTTTCCCGCCTGACATACGCGTTTAGCGATCGAGGGTCCATACACACTCGAATGTCACCATTGGATTTATGCGCGATCACGATTGGGTGAACCCACTCAGTTGGTTCAGTGACTGGTACTATGATGTTATCGGTTACCATTTCGTCAAGTTTTTCCTTAACTTTATGTTTAAGGGCGATCGGTATATTTCTAGCGGCGCTTATTCGCGGAACGGCACATTCCTTTAACGAAATTTGATAAGTTTTGTTGACCCTGCCTATTCCCGAAAATACCGATTTATATTTTCTTAGAATGTCCCCAATACTGTGAGTTATGACCTCATCAGCGTTTATTGCCTCACATGTGGTTGGTATGCGAGCACTGTTTATTACATTTAGTTCATGCACTGCATAAAGTCCTAAAATAGAACTCTGTGTATAAGAGTTTAACACGTAAAATAACAGTTTCTTTTTATGGGATTTAAACTTGCAATTTAGCCGCACTTGATCCAATACGTCGATTTTGTGGCCCGACTACGAAGAAAGTGTAGAAGCAGTTTTGGATAGCTTATTAATGTCAATATTTAGTTTCTTGAAATCACGTAGATTTAAGATGTTTACTTGACTACCGGTGTCAACTTTTAGATCAAGTTCAAAACCATTAACGTCTATAGATTCGTACCACTCGATAGAATTCACACTCGAGTTCGAAATTGTCCAGACTATGTGATTTTCGCGATCGACATTATCATCCGCACTTCCTTCCGCATCATCATCGATTTCATGCACGTAGCGGTTCTTGCAAAATTTTCGGTAGTGTCCTTTAATTTTACACCGGCTGCATATACGATTAAGGGCTGGGCACTTACCTTCGGGATGTTCAAGGCCGCACCGATTGCACTTGCCAAGCCTTGTATTTGGACCAGCACCCTGAGCAGCTGCTGTAGCTCCCCTGTTCACAAAACTCTTACCATATGCATACTTTTGTCCTAAAGCCGGACCTGCAAAACTCCTATGTTTTTTCACAGAACAAACTGGTGTGCTTTGCTCCTTTATTATTTCCTTTTGTGTAGCAGCACTACTTTCCATGGACCGACATATCTGTATTGCTTCACTTAACTTCAGATTTCCATCTTGCAATAGTTTTTCTTGTATTCTCGAGTTTCGAACACCCAGAACCAATCTATCTCGGATTAAAACATCCTGTTCTTTGAATTCACAAGTCGAAGCTAGTTGCCTGAGTGCAGTAACAAACTGGTCGATTGACTCATCCTGCCCTTGGTCCCGTTTGAAGAATTTAAAATGCTCATAAACGAGATTTTTCACTGGATTGCAGTAGTTACGGAATTTTTCTAAAACTACAGACAGTTTTTTCTCATCTCCTTCCTCTTCGTACTCAAGAGTATTGTAGATTTGGATTCCTTCATCCCCCAAAAAATTGAGTAAGATTGCGACCTTCACGTCGTCAGGTTTATTACCTTTTCCACTGGCTATCAGGTATAGACTGAACTTTTGCTCCCACAATTTCCAATTACTGGCTACATTGTCCTTAAAGTTCATCACCTCCGGTGGTTTGCTGTGGTCTGCCATGTTTCTTCAAGATTCACCTGTTTTCTCGATACAAATAACCCGTAAGCGCGTTTTTTAGCTGCCACCATGTAACGTTTTACTTTAGCGTTCTGTGTCGAACGGTGTCTTTAATAACGAGGCTTACTTTTCGCTTAGGCATTTATTAACACAAAACAAGAATCTTTTAACAGAACACATTACAGCGGAGTACAGTAACTTACTAACTAAATACTATCGGTAAATACCCCACTAAGTGATGGTTACGTTCAGGCGTGTACAGCACTGACCTAAAGATACATCACAATAATAATCAAAATACCAAATCTATACAACGCGACTAAATGACCAAGTATTCGAAGTCGACGAGATCTCGTTACTCAATACCTAGATTCAAACATAATAGACCTAACAATGTAATTCAATAAAATTTTAACCTTTCGCAATATTTCCCAAAAATTTAAATTATAACAAAAAAAGGTTTGACTACAATTTCCAAATTAAAACATGAAAAGTACAGATTTAACTTACAACAAAAGTCTGACGACAATTTCCAAATTAAACATGAAAAGTATAGATTTATCGAACGCACCTGGTATAAGTTCAAAAATTGAAATTGTTATTACCACGGAACATATTATCAAGCGCACATACCCGTGGAACCATATTGTTGATATCGATGCTTTGAACTTCGCTGTTCTCTGCGATAAACGAATCCATTGAACGTTCGCCAGGTCTGCTTTGCTTCATATTGAACAAGATGACCATGAATGCAAGATAAATCCAATTAAATGTTGAAGACTCGAGCGGGAATAATTTCCAAACGGTAGGAAATCCATACGGGAAAAGACGCCTAAATAAATTCAAGGAAAATTGCAATAACAAACAAACAAAAGCTTAAATTTCATTCTTACCGAACGATGAAGTTTTCGGCGATAAGGGAACCTCTAGGTCAATGGCACAATCAAATTGGGCAAAAACCCCAGGAAAATTAACTCTCATACACGTCCTAGCGTTCCTCCAAAGAGG
Source organism: Limonius californicus (assembly GCA_014611495.1). Taxonomy (NCBI): domain Eukaryota; kingdom Metazoa; phylum Arthropoda; class Insecta; order Coleoptera; family Elateridae; genus Limonius; species Limonius californicus. The sequence goes on from JABXWE010047550.1 coordinate 4,465, forward strand.
GCAAACAATCCCAAGGAACGACGGCATAAGGAAAAATTCCTCTAACAACTACGGTCTTAAATTGGGACATCCATCCCTAGCTTACAAATGCTAACTAGAACCGAAGAAGCGTGCACTGCCACGAGGATTTCTCAACTAACTTCCCCGATCCGCGTAGCATACATCAAACAAGTAAAAGTTAAACGAATGCAAGTCGAAAAGTTACGAGTTCGAAATTCAAATAAATCCAAAATATTAAAAATATATGCAACCCAAATTGCGAAAATGAAAATCTAAAGCAAAACAATGAGGCGTACAAAATCTGAACGTTACAACTTGTTTCCCAAAAGTAATGAGAATGATTTCCAGAAAAATCCTTTTATTCAGTAAACATACAATTAGGCTCAATCACTTTCAAAGTTGCCTGGACTGAACGCAACCATTCTAGCGACACTGCCATTCGTCATACCAGTGCTGGAACTCTTTATGTGAGAGGGTGTTTAAAGCATGTTTTCAACAGTACCAAAATGGTGTCCTTTCAGGTGAATTTTGAGTTGGTGGAACAGAAAGAACTCGCATGTTGACAAGTCAGGGCTGTAGGGTGGGTGAGAAAGGGTAGGGATGTTTTGCAGTGGCAAAATCTACCTCACTCATGATGTCTGACTTAGCCCATTCTCATGATGGAGGATCCACGTTTTGGCAATATCGGAGCATATTCGCAAAACTATTCTCCTCTAACGTCGATCGCGATCCAGAGCAGCCTTGATGACGACCACATTGTCATCGGTTCTTGACGTTGAAGGTTGTTCTGTGTTCTGTTCAGTGTTGATAGTCCATAATGGTAGCTGCAAACTACACTAACAATCTGTGCATTTGAATCAGCACACTTCTTTTTCAGAGTTTGTGCTGGATGACCAGCCATCATTTGAGCGCAGGAAACTTGTAGATAATGCTTGTTGTCTTTGGTAAAATCCAATACATTTCCAAATGGTGGGATGGAAATTCTCACATTGGACTGGAAACTTCTATGCCATCCTGCTACTGAATTATTTGTATTTGGTAATTCATCTTTGGATAGTTGACACGTATTCAACATTTGATGGTATAAGTTGGTCGCCATCCTCCATGGCGTTGTGTTCTTTCAATGCAAGAACCTCCGAAATAATCTGTGATTGTCTGAAGTGCCAGTGTCCCGTTAGAAGTCCTGTCACTACTCCAATTTCAGTCCTACTAAGTTGTAGCACTATTTTGGTAAACTTGTGGGGGTGGTTGTTCATGATAACTTTGGTTTGTCTTTGTCGAGGTGAGAGTCTCCAGTATTCCGAATGTTTGGTTACGATCCATTCTTTAACTACTCCTCTCACTGTCCGCTTAGTTGGACGGGTTCAGGCCCCATGAACGGTGTTTCAGATCCTAGTTTTGCTAGTTAATCTGCGTTTTCATTTCCTTCTATGCTTCTGTGGCCTGGCACCCACACAAGTTTTACCTTGTTAGAGTTTGCCAGTGTTAGGAAACTGCGAAGGCAGTTCCAGACAAGTTTCGACCGAATCTGGTTTGAATTCAGTGCTTTCAGAGCTCGCTGACTGTCAGAGATAATAAGGATGTTTTTTTTTGTATAGCCCCTTCTAAAATTCTCTTCTATTGCTGCTAAATTGCATATGTTTCAGCTTTGAATATTGTGGTAGTTTGGCCCAGAGATATGGAGGTACTATATCTTGGTTTGCTGCCACCATCTACGGTTCCGTTGCTCGTGTGTGAACCATCTATATACCATACTAAGCTGTTATGCAAGTCTGATGGTTCCCCTTCATCCCATTCTTCACGGTTTATCCGTACTTCGAAGGGTTTGGATCGTTGTTGCAAAACATTCTTTTGAATTTTCCGGAAGACTTGGATGAAAGAAATATCCTTTAATTTCTTTTTCTAGGATGCTTATTTCTAAACTGTTTAGGTACAACTGTCAATTCAAATTTGTTGCAAATTGACATTCAGCATAGTTAATAGCTCAAACAGTATATAGTATATTGCTGTGGTATCTTATCATCCATAATTGTCTAATCAAGCTTAGAATCTACTTTTAAGCTATTACTATTAGAGTAAGTCTCTGAAATAAATTATTGTGTAGGATGGTGATGTCAGGTGACGAAGGTTGTCAGGCATTAAACGGAAACAAACTAGAAAAACGTGGAAAACAGTTCGTAAAAGTTTGATATGTATCTTAATTTATTTTCAGATGTGTATTAGTAGAAATAAAAGCGTCTGTCAGTCAATTAGTGTTGGTGGCCCAATTTTGCAACGCTGTTATGATCCCACATATATAATAAATTGCATGGAATTTCAAGTTGATTTGTTGAACTATTTTTCAGGCATGAGTATATTTTTGGTACCATTGCCGCCTTCTGTAGTTTGTGGCGCCATGTGGGTTCATAGGATATTGGCCATTCATAAATTATATTGTGCCCACAAGTATTATTCTTATACCTTCTCTACCGAACTTACCAATGAACCCGTAAATAATTTACATTAGTTATTTCCTCAAAAGGATTTCATTAGGGCTTATGGTTTTTGAGCTTTAATCAGTCGTCGAAATGATCGCAAATAAAGTACTACGTTGTTTGTGCTAATAAAAAACTGACCTATATCGGTGATCAATACAATGTGACAACAGTGCACAAATTATAAACTGAATTTGGCAAGATAAAATAAATAAATTTAGAAGGCATTCACTGTAATCTTAATCACATACAAGTGCAAAAGTCCTTCAATATTATTTCTCATGAATAAGTCTTACTGACTGTATTGATTATAGATTTCATTTATAGGAAGATATGGAAGAATGTTCAAGGTAAAAGAGGAATTGATAAAGAAAGAAAGAACGAACACTGTTGAAATATAGGGTTAGTTAGTTTATAACAAATACAAGTAACTTTTAAGATTACTTTATAATTATAATTACAGACACATGAACAGTTTTACAAACACTACTGCAAAAGCTAAACATTTTCAAAAAAACAACATAACAATTAACATGTTAAAAGCTTCAAAATGCTTGCACCTATTAATATTTATCCTTACATTTACATATACAATATATTCTCGACATTCAAACAAAAATAAATTTTGCATTCAAACGGTTTCTTTCTTTTCTGTATGCATCCTTCTTATACAGATTCAGAAATTGAGGATCTGGAAGGTGAAATTGTGTTTAGTGGCTAACCAGTAATAATGTGTCGATACTAAACCGCGTGGGGAGACGACAGGCCGATGCTTGTGCATGTGCACTTCACGTTTGTGTATCATTACAAATCCAACTGCGTTCGGGTGACATTCGTTTAGAAAACAAACCCTACATTTAATATTAGTTTTATTACTTTAATAATACAATGTTGATTTATACAACCGAAGAAAAGGTCCGTATAATAAAATGGCATTTTGCTGGGAATTCTCTTCAAGACACTGTACTTTTATTTATTGTGGCATTTGCGAACCGGTCAATTCCTTCAATACAAACTATAAGTAATATAGTAGGTAAAGGCCTTTGAAAAATACGGTTGTGATGTTGGATTTTGCAGGAAATGCCAAAAAATAAATGAAGAACATGCAGTTCCTCACTTGTCTCAAGAGAGAGAAGTGAATGTTTGTTCATTTGTTGAAATTAATGGACCTTGTTTGAGTCGCCAAATTTCTAACGAAGTTAATATTAACCAGCGAACAGTCCAAAATATTTTGCATCATAATAAATACAAATGTTTTAAACTAGAAACTGTCCAAGAAATATTTCCCAGGGACAATATCCGCCGAATGGAATTTTGTGAAACCGTGATGGAAAAGGCACATGAAAATGAACACTTCATCAGAAATATTTTATTTTCTGACGAGAGTAATTTTCCATTACATGGATACCACAATCCTTCCGTCGCTTGGTATTGGTCTCGGGAAAATAAACATCTGTATGTAGCTAACCGAACCCAATAGCCATAAACACTTAATGTTTGGACTGGTATATTGGGTGATAATATTATTGGACCATTTTTTATCGATGGTAGTTTAAATGGCGAAAGATATTTGGATTTATTACATCAAATAATTCCTGCTGTTCGGGAACTTGATGTTAATTTCGAAGAAATTTGGTTCCAACATGATGGTTGTCCTGCACATAATACAGTTAGAGCAATGAACTTTTTTCAGAATACATTTCCTGATCGTATTATTGGCAGGGTGGGGTCGATATTGTGGCCACCAAGATCACCCGATGTAACGCCTTGTGATTTTTTTCTTTGGGGTTATCTTAAGGAAACTATTTACAAACATAGCCATGAAGTTCGGCGGAACTTCTACGACAGATTAGGTTATGTATGGCACAAGAAGGTGGAATATTCGAACCCCTCATAAATTAATATTTATTAAGTATTTATTGTAAAAAATTTACGTTTTAGTTATTCTTAATTGATTATCAGTATTTTATTTTTACCAGGAACGGGTTTTTTAATTTGAAAGGAATATATTTTTATTTTTAATATTTAATTTAAGAATCATTTGGTTTCTTTTACCCCCGTTGGTGATAAATAATGAAAACTTATATTAAACATTACGATTTGATATAATTCTACAAAGTATATCAAGTTGTTTTGTTAATTTCTGATTACGCCAATATTTTACTTCATCTAAATAAAACAGAGACTGCAAATACAACTGCCGCAAGCGATCGAGATTGACTGGGGTCTACGTAGAAATGGACGCATTGACTTGCCGTCTCCCCACACTGTATAATATCGATACATTATTACAGCTTAGCCGCTAAACACAATTTCACCTTCCAGATCCTCAATTTCCGAATCTGTATGTCGTTGCAGGTTAGGCTTCTGCACACTTTTATAGCCACACTCATTACACTTAAAATGTTTTTCTCCCGTATGTGTTCTCATAAGCATCCGTAAGCTATTCTTGTGTGCACTTTCATACTCGCATATTTTGCACATGAAGGGTTTTTCTCCAATATGTGGTTCCATATTCATTGGCAAGTTAGACTTGTGTATAGTTTCATAGCCATGCATACTGCACTTGAAGACTTATTCTCCTGTATGAGTGCTCATATGCCTTCGTAAATTATTCTTGTGTGCACTTTTATAGTTACATGTTTCGCACTTGAAAGGTTTCTCTCCTGTATGTCTCCTTATATGCATATGCAAACTGGACTTTTGTGCACTTTCATAGTCACACTTATCACACTTGAAAGGTTTATTTCCTGTATGAGTGCTCATATGCATTTGCAAGTTATTCTTGTGTGCACTTTCGTAGTCACATGTTTTGCACTTGAATGGTTTCTCTCCTGTATGAGTCCTCATGTGCGTTCGCAAGTTATTCTTGTATGCACTTTCATAGTCACAAGTTTTGCACTTGAAAGGTTTCTCTCCTGTATGAGTGCTCATATGTGTTCGCATGTTATTCTTGTGTGCACTTTCATAGTCACATATTTTGCATTTGAAGGGTTTCTCTCCTGTATGCCTTCTCATATGGATTCGCAAACTAGACTTTTGTGCACTTTCATAATCACACTTATCACACCTGAAAGGTTTATCTCCTGTATGAGTGCTCATATGCATTTGCAAGCTATTCTTATGTGCACTTTCATAGTCACATATTTTGCACTTAAAGGGTTTCTCCCCTGTATGCCTTCTTATATGCATACGCAAACTGGACTTTTGTACACTTTCATAGTCACACTTATCACACTTGAAAGGTTTATCTCCTGTATGAGTGCTCATGTGCATTCGTAAGCTATTTTTGTGTGCACTTTCATAGTTACATGTTTTGCACTTGAAGGGTTTATCTCCTGTATGAGTGCTTATATGCGTTCGCAAGTTATTCTTATGTGCACATTCAAAGTCACATGTTTTGCACTTGAAAGGTTTCTCTCCTGTATGAATGCTCATATGTGTTGTCAAGTTATTCTTGTGTGCACTAGCATAGTCACATATTTTGCATTTGAAGGGTTTCTCTCCTGTATGCCTTCTCATATGAATTCGCAAGCTAGAATTTTGTGCACTTTCATAGTCACACTTATCACACTTGAAAGGTTTATCTCCTGTATGAGTGCTCATATGCATTTGCAAGCTATTCTTGTGTGCACTTTCATAGTCACATATTTTGCACTTGAAGGGTTTCTCTCCTGTATGTCTTCTTATATGCATTCGCAAGCTAGACTTTTGTGCACTTTCATAGTCACACTTATCACACTTGAAAGGTTTGTCTCCTGTATGAGTGCTCATATGCGTTGTTAAGTTATTCTTGTGTGCACTTTTATAGTCACATATTTTGCACTTGAAGGGTTTCTCTCCTGTATGCCTACTTATATGGATTCGCAAGCTAGACTTTTGTGCACTTTCATAGTCACACTTATCACACTTGAAAGGTTTATCTCCCGTATGAGTGCTCATATGCGTTTGCAAGCTGTTCTTGTGTGCACCTTTATAGTCACATATTTTGCACTTAAAGGGCTTCTCTCCTGTATGTCTTCTCATATGCCTTCGTAAGCTAAACTTTTGTGCACTTTCAAAGTCACATATATTGCATTTATATAACTTTTCCCCAGTATGAGTTTTAACACTTTGATACATGATCCACTTCAATGGCGGCTCTATTATGACATGATCTTCACTGCTACTACAAATTTCAGCTTTTATATCTAATTCTTCATGTAATGATTCCAGTTTAATGGAGCAATCATTATCATATTCAGCATCACACTTTAATTCGGACGTTTCTGAAGGCAATTCCGATGATTGCATCTCTTCCTGTTTTACTGTAACACATGTACATGTTATAAGTGGCTTATTAAATGTTACATAAGTAACTAAACTAGCATAGTCATTTGAAATAGACGCCTAAATTTTCCTGGTTTATAAATTAATAACAATTAAAACATAATTATGTTTTATCGCATATCTTTAAACTGCCAATATTTGGTAAATTTGAATGGACGTGTTCATAATATTATAAAGGGTTTACCTGCGCATGGACTTACTGGCGTGTCAGTACAAAAATTTTCACATGTAAACCTTTACTGGCGTGCATGTATCAAAAAAGTTTGCAGGCTTCTAACTTTTTAGCCCGCCAGTAACGAGTCATGCACCATGGCGAGGTAAAATTAAGAAAACCTTTACTGGTGTTGCGAAAGTTGGACTGACGTTAAAAATGGCGCCAGTAAACCTATGCACATGTAAACCTTCTATTATAGTTGCTACAAATTACTTGCAATGCGCACGCATTGCAAAAATACCGAAACTTTGGAAGGAAACCCTCTTATATTATCATTTAATTGCTTGTATGATTTAACTTATACTCGCTTTTGGGTGTACACTTCGTTTCGTATGAAATGCACCACCCATTAAAAATAAAGCTACAGGCTTGAAACTTTGCTAAAATAGGTAATGTTTCATTATTGCGTATGCAATGATCAATGATCATACCGTTTGGCAACGTCTGCATGAATGGTACTAACACCGGTTCCAGGACGTTATGAATATAGCGATGACCATTTAAATTGCCTGGGATGAACACAAGAAGTAATCTTCTACCGAAACAAATCGCACCGCAAACCATAACTTCAGGTATTAAGCTGTACTTATAGTGTCTTTCAACAGACACTAGATTGTGTCTTTCTCCTCCATATCGACGTACCTTCCTACGGCCGTCATTTGCCCACAAACAAAATTTTGATTCGTCACTAAAGACAATGTTGTTCCATTACTGATTCCAATGCTGCCGCTCTTGACACCAAGCAAGCCTAACAGCCTTGTCATGTGCAATTAAAGGGAGCAAACACATAGCTTTATTTTTTAAGGGTGGTGCATTTCATATGAACCTGAGTATATAATGAATATTTATCATTTGTTTCCAACTCACTCTGCGATAATTCTTCCTTGATTTTGATTTGCTGCAAGACATTGCATGCAGAATCTGAAAAATTTGATAGCGAATTCACACTGGTGACATCGGGTTTAACATCTTCATTACTCGTAGATAGGGTATCCATGTTAATATGCATACGTTTTTCTGTAGTAACCAAATGTCCTTCTTTGTTGTCTGCACCTTTATGTATAATTCTAGGGTAAACAAATCAAATGTACCAAAATGTAATTGCATAAAGTATATATGCAAATATATCACTCACCTTTATTTTAGAAAAGCATAGGTAAGTGTAAAAAATGTTATTAGTGTTAGTTCAGTACTTTTTTAGCAAGACCTTGTTATCTACTAACAATTCTGAAGCTGCCAAGAACATATACTCAGGTTATGTAATTTGAGAGGTGAGAGTTCAATCGAACTACTTGCGATCCTTATACTCCTACATGATGAATCAAAGAATAGTGTATAGTTTCCTTTAAGTTATATCGTTATTGTTTCACCGAAGGATGCCTGGTAGTCCCGGGTTAACATTTACGAAGTTGAAAATGCAGGTGAAATATCAGACCCGGCTTTAGGAATTATATTTGAAAGTTTAACATTTTCAAATATCCATTTTATTTAGGTATAAATATTTATTTACACCTTTTAATAATATGAACTTTTAACATTGAATTATAATTACATAAAAATAAAGTATATTATTTTTCTGGCATATTTGGCTTACATTGACTGGAATTGTTTATCCAACTTTTCTGTACAATGTCGTGGGAGTCGTACCAAGTTTCGCCTAAGTAACATACATTTCGATTTTCTTGGCGATATATTTGGATGTTTTGGAGAAACTCCATAATACTTCCATAATAACTTGGCGTTAGTGTATAGTTTTATGTTTTAATAATTCCTAGCAATGTACTTTCGGAACACTTTATTGCAGTATAATCTTCATTTAACCTTTGATTTAACATTTTTACCGTAAGCAAGCACATTTGATGTTTTGCCGAATTAAATGGCCGCTACCAGTCCACGGTGCCCACATTTTAAAATAAAGTACTAATAAATATCCACTTCCCAGAAGTTCATGAACAACTGCATTTCACTGTTTATTTCTTAAGTTTAAAAATTATGTCATTAAGGCAACGATTTAATCTAATCTGTGAAAAGTAACTTATTACTTATGTAAGCTAATTTTGAACACGCTGCAAGTTTATCACAAATAAAAATATTTTCGTAATACCTATCTAAATTTACCTGAATGCGGGCGGTGCTTAAAGCGCTGAGGTAGAAGTAGCTTGTAAATCTTTCTTCTAAAAGTACCTTTTTAAAAGGGGAATAAAGTTATAATTTAAAATAGGCTAAACCAACTATTGTTTCCGAGACGGTTTCAACTCGGTTAAAACAGTTCACAGAGCAAATACAATGAAATTAAATTTTTTTTTTATTTTAATTTTATCTCAATTTCTTAATTTGTAATAATAAGACTCCTGTTGTCTTTTGCTGAAGTATTCGTTATACAGTATGACCAACACAATTTTCCATTTTTCAATTATGGTTGGCTGTAGAAAATGAAGCGCACATCTTCACTTAAACCATACAGTTTATAAACTTTACTACATTTACTTAATAGTTATCAAAGTGTAGTTCTTTTACTACAATTATTATTATTTCTTTAGAACTCCAACAAAATATTTGCCGATGAATACGTAACGTCACATAACATTAGTAGAAATTGCAATCTTCATATAAGTTGCTAAGTAAAAAGGTACTTGAATTGGTTGCTAAACCTGGATGATTCCAATATAAATTTGTTTAACGTCTTTAGTAAATCAAGTTCCTCAAGGTGCCTGAATGGTGCTCTTGCTTTACACCCAAAGATACCAATATTACATTTAAATAGATAATTGTGTTTAGAACCACTACGTAATGGATAAATTGGAAGGTTCCACGTTACACTTACCATACCGATAACTGTAGACACTTTGCTGTGTAATAAAGTTTGGTTAAATTTTTTACTGCAAGCGATAAAATGTGTGGTTCAATATGGAGTTAAATAGTAATGACGATTATGAAAGAAAACGAAAAAAAAAAGCTTGCTTTAGATTCTTTTGTTAAACTATTCTTTGCTATAACAATTTATGTCAAATATTGTTGTAATAATACCATTGCATTTAAAATTGATT